>LNAC01000163.1:2754710-2797606 GCA_002007465.1 Ailurus styani | reverse complement strand
CTCCCCCCCCCCCCTTTTATAAAATTTGGGCACCCAGTCCTGATGAGTGCTCAGCCATTGAAGGGTACAAAAATTACCCAACATCACTTTGCAGCTCACTCATTCAATAAACATTTAAGTCCCAATATGCATAAAAGCTAAATCATGCAGCCTCAAATCTATTTTAACAGCCTCTCCGTTATCTTCGATCACATTGAACATGTGTTCCTTGAGGCCTTTTTCATAATAACTATTCTCAAGTCAGCTCTCTGCAATCCAATATTTGAGTGTTATCTTTTGTTTATAATATTTTAAAGCCAATTACAGGATTATAAATTTATTCCAGTTAATTGCATATGCTGCTTTTGATGGTGTGCACTGCCCTGTTGAATGTTCATGAATTTTCATTCTAACTGCCTCAGATTTGGTCCATCATCTGACCTGAAGACTACAACTTTGATTTCAGAGTTATAATTAAAAGCAATGAATTGAACAGAACTAAGACCCAACCTTGAGGAAGCTCTGTCCTGCTTTTCTAATTAACAATCTGGTAAGATATACTAAACATGCCCCTTATCACCTTATTAATAACATTTATTATTCTGAATGAAATGACGGATAAGTCATGCATAACTAAGAATTCTAGACTGATTTTTTAAAATAACAATCATTAAATATGCATTATAAATATTCACTTTATTTTAAAAGAATTGGAAGATGTTACATATATTACACACTACATATAATGGCACACATCAGCCTTTTAAGCTTAAAAATAATCTTTCCCCAAACTGGGATTGACTTAGACTCCAAGTATAAAATGACTCTTGGCCTATAGCACCAACCCAGGCCCAGAGGAAAGCCAATTTTGAACCTGTCTGTCCTCTGACATTGGGCCTCCTGATATGACACTGAGGGTCCTCTCCCTCTGGTTTTGTTCCCTGGCAGTACCAACGCCTGGCACAGGGCCCCATTTGACTATACACTGCAGGCCTGGGAAATCAGGGAATCTGGGGGGGTAGGGTCCTCTAACAGTTTTACAATGGAAAAAAATTAAAAAACATTATGTGCCTTATTGTCTTTGATCTATACAACTGTAACAAGACTCTACAAGATAGAAGATTAGAATTATTGAAATACAATTTGTCTGCTGGTTTTTGTCTTTGGAAATTAATGTGTCATGATAGGAGGAGCCTTAAAAATCATCTGGTTCAACACTGGTAACCTGTTTCTACTAGTATCTTAGATTTAATTCAAAGTTTTAAATGCCATCCATATGCCATTTTGTTAGATAAACACAAAGAAATTTAATAACACTTCATTTTCTTTTTCTTAATTCATAAGGACAATTTCTGCCAAATGTTCTGGCTTATGGCTCTCCTCCTCTTCATAGTATGTTTAAGTTACATATTAAGAATCCAAAAAATACCACTATGGAATTTTCATAAGCAATACCCGACCAATCAGTAAAACACAGTACGCAGTGTGAAAATTTAATTTATTCCCCTCCCAAGTATCCAGAATATATACCCTCTTAGCTTTGAGAAATGTGACAATGAAAATACCAACAGGATTGATCGTATATAAAGAAAAGCACATACTACACAGGAGACATCCCTAAGTCCTCCCTAACCTAGCAGTGCAAGTTAATGGTATGTTTCTGACAATGTCACCTTTCACTTGATTTATAAAAACTTTACAGGACAGATTTAAAGCAAAGATAGGCCTCTGATTTTTATTTTTTTATCCCTAACAACAGATTTTTAAAAAGAGGCTATATTAAATGACAATGCATTTTGAGTCAGGGGGAGAAAAAAAAAATTAAAAACCCAAAACTTCTTTCAGTTTATTCAAAATAAAAATACACATAGAATTATGAAAATATAGGTTTACTATTTCCACCACGTAAGTTGATGCTGCTGTCTGAAAGGCTTGCAAATTGTTTTTCAAGTTTTTAAAGCTCATCTCGATCCCTCAATAAAGTATACCTATATTCGCTGGGTGCTAATTTCTGGAAGGAGCTCTCAGGTGGACTGCTTGCTACGTCTTGGACTTGCTGCAAGAGAAAGAATAAAACATTTTATATCAATATATTTTGTGGAGTTATACTGTCTTAATAGTGGTAGTTGTCTTGTAATTATTTGCTTAACAAAGATAACTCTTGTCTTTGGCACACAGTAGCTAAGTTTGAAATCTTACGTTCCCCATTCAGATGCCCTTACTAATATTCTCTAGGGCAGGGCTGCCACAAAGCCCTTACCTCTGGACCAGTTGACAGTTCCTGAGCTGTAGTGGAAGGGAACAAAATACCTGACTCTTAACCGCCTTCCTAGACTATTTTTTAGAGGCAGCACAATCATGACTAAGATGGCCCAAACCCTTCTCTCTTAAAAATGACTACAGAGAGGATTAAAGTCACCTACTCTGTAGATAGAACTTTCATTTAGCGATTACCTGGCTACCAGAATTTAGTTGACAAAAGGAGGAAAATAAACACTTCCATACTGTAAGAAATTAATTTTTGTAGTATTATGGCATCAACAATATGACAAAAATACATAAAACCGTAAGAGTGACTTCCAAGAATTTCAAAGAAAAGTCACTTGATTTATATTTATATTGGTGTGTAGTCTATCCTTTATCTCGACACGATGAGCTCCTCAAGAAAGAACAAACATACGGTCACTGTTGTAACATCCCCTGTAGTTAACATAGTGCCCATGTTACATACCATGGACTGGCTCATTCCCATTATTAATGGGAAGGCAATGTCTGCAAATTTCCCGTTTTATTTTGTCATGTCCCCCTCCCCTAACACATTTTTTATTTGTATTTTTACTGAGATATGTTCAGTTTAAGCCATAATTATATTACTATAAAATATAAGAAGTTCATTGTCTAATGGAGAAGTTGAAATAAATCAGGATAATACAATAATGGTACATAACATTCTTTCCTAATCTGATAAAATATTAAGCAGGCCTACTTTCCTGAGGGAAATAATCACCTTTGGGTTACTGCCAACAAATGGTTTGCTTCTATAGTTGCTTAATTATCAAAGAAAAATCTGATCTCAGACTTCAAGGAAAAAGCATGTCCCTGGATTCCTAAAGGGAACGCTTGACACTGAACTTAATTTGACTCTTCAGGAAAAATTGACTTAGCTTTTATTTTTCTATGTGGAGGCTCCTTGGACAAAATAGTAAAGTTCTGGGCATGTGAAATAAGAGTTTTGTTATGTATCATCTTCCCTCTCAGTACAATGGTAATAGACATAATATAAATCAATAATGCGTCAAAGTGCAATTTTTAAAGGTGTTTAACAAAGCAGGAACATAGAAATTATTTGTAACAGAAGTTACAAGGTAGAAACAGTTGAGTTCTCAGGCTAAAAGTTACATAAAAAGCAAATACGAAATTTTCATAAATAGTTGTAAAGCATTCTAAATCTCAAATGAAAAGCTGCATTAAACCTTAAGTTTTGAACATTATAAATACTGTATTGGTGAAGGTGCTTAGGATGGTTTAGCAAGAATACCAAATCATTATTTTCTTTGTAGTGGCCACAGAAGAAGACTTCATCAGTTAACGGAATCCACTGACTTCTTCACTGATCTACCTACTTCTAATCCTTACTTCCTACTTCTGTATTTGAAGCCAACTGTATTTAATCCTTTTACCCATATTCCACAGGACATACTCACACTTCAGTTTATGTGACCAAGAAACTATACTGTATCATTCTTGAAACTTTTCTGAAGTTCTATAAGTTTAAAAATTAATTTTAAAAAGAACATAATTTATTATTTAGAGTCTATTCAGAATTTCATCATAAAGATCTTTAGGAGCAGAAACTTAAGCCTGTACAAGAGCTTTAGATCCCCTTCAAGGCTAACTGAAAAACAAGAGTCTTACCTGTCCCGGGGCTATATCAGTTGGGTCAGGACCATGATGGAATTCTCTGTGCAATTTTCCAGAATGTAAGTCAAATACGAACTGTTTGAGTTTTCCAGGAATTCTAAAACAAAAGTAAAATAAAAATTTACCTTAAACTGTTAAAATGGACTTACCTCTATTTTACCAACTTCACACATTAAAAAAAATTTTTTTCTTTAAATTTTACCTACAATCCTACCAGGTATATGCCAAACATTTTTATAGTTGTAATCGTGAAATGTAGATGCTCAGTTTTGTGTTTTAATTCTTGCACTTGTTTCATAGAAATTTTTCTACACTTATTTTAACAGATTCATTCGAGTCTATCAGGATGTCGTCCTAAAACTTACTTAACCATTCCTTATTATTGGGCATTTTATATATTTTCCTTAACATATG
Organism: Ailurus styani; assembly: GCA_002007465.1. Lineage (NCBI taxonomy): Eukaryota > Metazoa > Chordata > Mammalia > Carnivora > Ailuridae > Ailurus > Ailurus styani. The sequence goes on along the minus strand of LNAC01000163.1, from coordinate 2,793,292 downwards.
TAACTAAAAAAACCTCATGTTCTGCAAAATCACGCTAAAAGTAACAGGGCTCAAGGGGAAAATAGCATTAGGGCCTCAACACTTAAAACTATGTAGCTCTGAGGGACGCCTGGGTGGCTCAGTTGATTAAGCAGCTGCCTTTGGCTCAGGTCATGATCCCAGGGTCCTGGGATCAAGTCCTGCATCGGGCTCCTTGCTTGGCAGGGAGCCTACTTCTCCCTCTGCCTTGGCCTGCTACTCTGCCTGCTTATGCTCTCTCTCCCTCTCTGGCAAATAAATAAAAAACAAAAACAAAAAAACTACGTAGCTCTGTAACCAGAGTACTATAAAGAGCCTAGAACAAAAATACAAGCACTGTTTCAGCCTCTACCACTGTGGAGACCAGGTGATCCTCTAAAGCCTCTAAGTCCTTTTTTGAGATATGAACTGAGGTCCCTGAGGGCATCCACTGCCAGTAGAACCAATTTTATCAAAATAATTTAAAGCAGGGTGTAGCATTTTCATCTTTTTTCCCTTAAGCATAAGGGAAAATCTCACAACTTCAATCACGTGGGCAACCACTGGATAACTTAATACCGTGAAAAGCAAAGCACTTCTCAAGTGCAGTGAAACTGACCCATGAAATGACCCTCTCCCGCTTTTTGGGTTGTGGGAGGTCTTCATACACCACTAAAGGATTCTCTCCCTTTTAAAAAATATCTTAGCGCACGTGCATGGGGGTAGTGGGTGGGGGAGAGAGAGAAAAGCAGACTTCCCTCAGAACCCCGAGATCATGACCTTAGCCAAAACCAAGAGTTGGTCACTTAACTGACCGAGCCACCCAGGTGCCCCTAAAGCATTCTCTTTAATGGTGAAAAAACTTTTCTGTGATGGCTTCAAAACATTCTGAAGAAAATAATATGAACCAACACAACTCATTTATATTAGCATCATTCCCCTAATTACCACTCATCCTAAAAGCAAATTTGCATTACAGAGACAGGCACTGTAGTAAAACAGACCATTATAAGCTAAGCGGGTTTACATATCAGCCTTTTTTTTCTTTAAGTATTTCCTTGAGTTGTATCCAATAAAGTAGGAATATAAATCTTCCTCAACTTACAAGGAGGATACAGCCCAAAAAACCTGCATTGAGAAATCCGAAGCATAACTTAAATGCGTTCAGAACACTTATAATACCCTATTTGAGCAAAATCATCTAACACAAAGCCTATTTTATAATAAAGTACTTAATATGTAACTTATTGCATTCTGTACTGAAAGTGATAAACAATGGCTGCATGGGTACAGTAAGTGTGTCAGTTGTTGATGCTTGTGATCACGAGGCTAACTGGGAGCTGTGGCTCACTGCTGATCGCCAGCATCACGAGAGAGTATCTTAGTGCACATCACTAGCCTGGGAAAAGTTCAAAATTCAAAGTATAGTTTCTATTAAATGTGTATTGCTTTTGCACCACCATAAAGCAAAACATTGTTAAGTCAAGCCATCTCAAGTTGAGAGTCTGTTGAGTAAATAACTTTTGACTAAGTGTGGGCAAGTTATACCTACGAAACAGTCAATTTTTGCTATTTGTCTACCTGTTCTTTGAAGTCTTGCCAACATGTTTATTAAGATCTTTTTTACTACTTTAAAAGACACCTGCATTTTAATTTCCATTTCTTCAGAAATTAAGCATTTTTCTACCGTTTTAATTTATATTTCTGCTCAAATGAATTGTTAGTCTTCTACTGAGATCTTGGCATTTTGAAAATTCATTATATATTTTAAATAGAAACCTTTCTTCATATCTCTTGCAAGAATTAAAATGTAGGTCCATGAACACTTTAATTCAGTAGAACTGCCTCACTTTTTAAATCATCTTTTTTTGGTAGCACACTGCTAGTTTCTTTTATCCTCTCCTGAGGTCCTGCAAATGCTGTTTCTTCCCTTCAATAACTCCCACTGAGATGTACCAACCAATAACTTCATTGTACACCCATTTTGGCTCCCCACTAGTTCCAATGCAACAGAGACCAGCAGGTGCCAAATGCACAGTTTACAAATACAAATGACTGTCAGGTAGCTGTATTGACAGAAATGCCTCTGAAAGGTTCTATGGTGTTGAAGAAATTGCACATGCACTAAAGATAAACACTGAGAGGAGATCAATTTAAATTTAATATGACATCATCTACTGTCACCCACAGCAAAGTGAATAATATATCCATTCAAATCAAAGAATCACAAATTGTCTCTAATGTTTAAGATAAAGCCCCTGTTAAGTTTGTTATTTTATAAAGTCCAAAGACGACAGCAACCAATACAGTGTGACTTGCTTTTGCTAGTCAAAAAATAATTTATAATTAAATCTTAAATGTAACAAATTCGTAGAGAACACTCAAAGCAGATTTTTTCCTGACTTGATTCTTTCCCCTTGTCAACAGATGAGAGAAAGAACTGTGAGCAAAAGGCAAAGGGAGATAGGATGAATCTGAATTGATGTGGTAGAAAAACAGATTACAAAAGAGCTCTTATCTAGCTTGTGGCCAGAAAGTATCCATCATCAAGTAACAATCAGTGAATCACAGTATATTGTCAAGAAAACAGACAACATGGTTATGTGCTAAAAAGGAAAATAAAGAGATCCTTGCCATAATAAATTCAACTATTTTCACACTTTCAGGTACAATTTTTGTAATTAGAACACCTAAGTGTTCCTTTCCCACCTTTCAAACACTTTCCTGTTTGTTTTCAATTTTGATTTTTAGGTGATGCAAAATTTAGGGACAGTGAAATGCACAAATGTTAGGTATCATTAAATGAACTTTGACATATGTATATCACAGTGAGAAGCATTTGTTTTTTAATTCACATACCGTGGAATTCACTCTTCTAGGCTTATAGTTCTGAGTTTTAACATATGCACATAGCATCTAGTTACTATCTCCACAAATAGGATACATAACAATTCCAACACCCTTTTTTTGGTCAGACCCTCCACTTCCCCTAACTCTTGCCAACCACTGATCTGTTCTCTGTTCCTATAATTTGCCTTTTCCAAAATGTCTTGTACTTGGAATCATACAGCATGTAACCATGAGACTGGCTTCTGGCACACTGCTTTTGAGATTCATCCATTCTGTTGCATGTATAACTCTGTTCCTTTATTTACTGAATAGCATTCCATTGAGTGGATATACCACAATTAGTTTATCTTCTTACCCACTGAAGAGTATTTGGGTTCTTTCAAGATTCTGGTGATTCTGAACAATGCTACTACAAACAGTTTACACAGGTTTTTGTGTGAACATTAAGTTCACTTCTCTAGGAAAAATACTGGCTTATATGGAAGGTATCTGTTTAACTTTTTAAAAAACCTGCCAAATTGTTTAGAGTGGCTGTATCATTTTGCAACCCCAGCAGCACTGTATAAGAGTTCCAGCTGTTCCATATTCTCACCTGGGGTATGATAAGTACTTAAATTTAGCCATTGTAAAAAATGTATAATGGGATCTCCCTGTGGTTTTAATTTGCATTTCTCTAGTGTCTAATGATGTTGAGCGCCTCTTCATGTGCTTACTTGCCATTTGTATATCTTCTTTGCATTCTAACGGTATCTTTTATGGAGCAAAATTTTTAATTCGTTGAAAGCCAATTATCAATTTTTTCTTTTATGGATAGTGCTTTGGGCATACTAAGGTCAAAAAGAGTTTCTACATTTACTTCTAAGAGTTTTACAGTTTTACCTTTCACATTGAGATCTACATCAATTACGAGTTAATTTTTTATAGGCGGAGTTTCTTTTATGGAGATGTTTAGATGCTACAGCACCATTTATTGAAAAGATTACCCCCTTCCATTGAACTGTATTTGCTTCTTTAAAAAAATCACTATTTGTGTGCCTATTTCTAGACTCTATATTCTATTCCACAGCAACACATACCTATGTTTTTCACAAATACTATGCTGTCATAAATAGTTTAGCTGTACAGTAGGTCTTAAAATCGGGTATTATGAGTCCTTTAACTTTCTTTTTCAGTTGTTTTGTTTTAATTATTCTAGTTTTAACTTTCCATATAGCTACAAAATCTACTTAGAATCAGCTATATCTACAAAAAAATCTATTTAGATTTTGATTGCAACTGCATTAAATCTATAGATAAATGTGAGAAGCACTGACATCTAAACAGTACTGAGTCTTCCAATCCATGAACACAGTATGTTTCTCCATTAATTCTGGTCACCTTTGATTTCTTTCATTGGTGTTCTGTACTTTTTATTCTTAGATGTATACATAGTTCTTTTTTTCTTTCTTTTGGAGCCTATTATGAATGGCATTTTAAACGTTTTGGGGTTTCCAAATGTTCATTGTTAAAATATAGAAATAAAAGTGATTTTTTTAAAAGTGACTTTGTATCCTGCTGAATTCATTAGTTCTAGGAGCTTTCTTGTAAATTTACTGGGCATTTCTACTATATATACAATCATGTTATCTATAAAGGAAGATCGTTTCTTTCTAGTCCCAACACTTCTTGTTTATTTTTTTGTACTATGGTACTTGCTAAGACTCCTAGTATCATACTAAATACAACTGATGAGAGTGAACATTTTTTTTCTTTTTAAATTCAAGTAATTAACATATAGCGTACTATCTGTTTCAGAGGTAGAGTTCAGTGATTCATCAGATTATAACACCCGCTACTCATTACATCATGTGCCCTCCTTAATGCCCATCACCCAGTTACCCCACACCCCCACCTCCCCTATAGCAACCCTCAGTGTTTTTCTGAGAGTAGACAACTTTATCAAAAACAAAATACTTAGGAATAAATTTAGCCACGGAGATGAAAGAGCTGTATATTGAAAACCATAAAACACTGATGGAAGAAGACACAAATAAATGAAAAGATATCCTAAGGGAATGGATTGGAAGAATTAGTATTGTTAAAACGTCCATACTACCTAAAGCAATCTACAGATTCAGTGCAATCCCTATCAAAATTCCAATGCCATTTTTCATAGAAATAGAAAAAATTCTGAAATTCACATGGAACCACAAAGACCTTAAATATAGCCAAAGCAAAAGCAGTCTCAAGAACGAAGAACAAAGATGAAAGCATCACATTGTGTGATTTCAAAATACAGTACAAAGTTATAGTAGTTAAAACAGTATAGTACTAGTATAAAAAGATATAAACCACTGGATCATAACAGAGAGCCCAGAAATAAATCCACACATTCGCAGTCAACTGATCTTTGACAAAGGTGCCAAGAATACACAAGGTGGAAAGTATGGCATTTTAATTTAATTTAACTTAATTTTAGAGACAGTGAGCGAGCATGAGCAGGGGGAGGGGCAGAGAGAAAGAATCTTTTTTAAAAAATATTTATTTGAAAGAAGAGAGAGTGTTTGGAGAGGAACAGAAGGGTATGGAGAGGGATAAGCAGACGCCATGCTGAGCGCAGAGCCTGATGCAGGGCTAATCCCATGACCCCGAGACCATGACCTAAGCCAAAACCAAGAGTCAGCCACTTAACTAACCCACTGAGCCGCCCATGTGCCCCTAGAGAGAGAATCTTAAGCAGATCTCACACCCAGTGCGGAACATGATGCAGGGCTCAATCTCATGACCCAAGCCAAAATCAAGAGTCAGACACTTAAATGACTGAGTTACCCAGACACCCCAAGGATGGTCTTTTAAATAAATGGTCCTGGCAAAACTGGATAGCCACCGGCAGAAAAATTAAATTGGACCATTATTTCACACCATATACAAAAATCAACTCAAAATGGATTAATGCCTTAAATGTGAGACCTGACACACTGTAACACTACAAGAAAACATAGGGGGCAAGTTTCTTGATATTGGTCTGGGCGATAATTTTTTGGATATGACCCCAAAAGCACAGGCTACAAAACCAAAAACTAATACATGTCACTGCATCAAACTAAAAAGCTTCTGCACGGTAAAGGAAAAAACAGAGTGAAGAGACAACCTACAAACTGGGAGAAACTATTTGCAAACCATCTATTAGATAAGGGAGTAATATCCAAAAAATAAAAGGAACTAAAGCAATTCAAGAGCAAGAAAAAAACCTGATTTAAAAATGGGCAAAGGACCTGAAAAGAGCTTTCTTAAAAGAAAACATACAAACAGCCAGCAGGTACCTGGTACTGTTGTGCTCAATATCACTAATCATCAGGGAAATGGAAATCACAACCAGAATGTGCTGTCACCTGTTAGAATGGCTTTTATCAAAAAGACAAAAGGTAAGTGTTGGCCAGGATATGGAGAAGAAGGAAGCCTTGTTCACTGTTCGTGAGAATGTAAACTGGTACACTCACTACAGCGGTATGGATGGAGGTTACTTAAATAATTAAAAATAGAACTACCATATGACCCACCAATCCCACTTTTGGGTTTATACCCAAAGGAGATCAAAGCATTGTCTTAAGAGTTATATTCACTCCCATGTTCACTGATTACTCTTAATATCTAAGATAGAGAAACAATCCAAGTATCCATCTATTGATGAATAGATTTTAAAAAAATATGGTGTACACACACACACCCACAGGAATACTGTTCAGCCTTAATAAAGAAGGAAATCCTGTCATTTACAACAATATGAATGAACCTGGAGGACAATATACTAAGTGAAATAAGCCAGATACAGAAAGACAAACACTGCATGATCTCACTTACATGTGGAATCTAAAAGGCAGAACTTACAGAGGCACAGTGTAGACTAGTAGTTACGAGGGATTAGAGCGGGAGGGAGTGGGAGAGAATGGGAAAATGTTGGTCAAATGGTACAGTTTCAGCTACAGGAAGAGTACGTTCTAGAAATCTAATGTACGGCATGGTGACTACAGTTATTAAGACTGTATTATATACTTGAAATTTGCTGAGAGAGTAAGTAGATTTTAATTGCTCTCACCAANTAATTGTTCTCACCAAAAAAAAATTAAGTGAGGTAATGGATACATTAATTTGCTTGACTATGGTAATTATTTCGGCGTGTACATGTATCGAAATATCATGTTATACACTTTAAATATAAGCAGTTTTGTCAACTACTCTTCAATAAAGCTGAAAAAAGGAGGGGGAAGACAAATAACTTGGGGTAGAGAAGGAACCAACCTATGTGGCTTGAGCCAGCTATCTGGAGAATGTGAACTAAGACAGGTAGGGAGCACAATCAGATGATTAGAGTTCAAAGTCCTACAGGCTACATCCTGTCACGGTAAATCAGAACCCCATCCATGCACAAGTTATGGCATGGCCGAGGGAGAAGCTGGTATTTGGAGAGAAGGATGGAGCAGCTGTGAAGTAGGAGCCCAGAGAAGAGCTTTCGGGCCCCAGAGGAAGGGAAAGGAGCAGCTGCCCCAGCACTTTCCAGCAGTGCGGGCCAGTTGTACCTCCTACAACTCAGCTCCCGGTCGGGTTCCTGTAGTTTCCAGCACAAATCCCTCACTTTTGAGCTCCATGAGAGAGTTTCTGTTCCTTACAACTGCATGCCCTCCAACAGCAATAGAATGTCCAACAGAACATCGGTGCTGTCAAATACAGTAGCCACTACCCCCATGTGGCCACTGAGCAGTGAGAGCACCTGAGACACTGACTTTTACATTTTACATCATTTTAATTAAAACTTCAGTACTCATACAGGGCTAGCAGCTATCATACCGGACAGCACAGCTCTACGATTATTACCACAAGGGGTCAAAGACAAGAAGCACAATCAGTAAAAGATAATGAAAGAGCTGGCAGAAAAAAAGGAAAACCGTGATGGTGTGCCACAGAACTCCAGGAGAGGGTATTAGTCCACAGCACCACAAACGGCAAGAATGTTAATAAGAACGAGTCTGGTAAAGACCCATTAGCAGCGGTGTGTTATTCATTTGTTCACAGGAAAACCTGGATTCAAACAACGGGTTAAATCAGGAAACCCATACAAAGGCAAACTAGCCATTAAAAGGAAAAGAAAAAATTTTAATCACATGGGAAGATGTTTATAATGTGTGGACAAATTAAAAAGACAATTCATAAAACAGCATGGCCCTGATTACGTTTGTTAACACACACATGTGTCTAGATCTCTGGTTTGTGCATTTATGAATGATTTTTAATTTATTCTTTGGCATTTTGTTAACTCAGAATTATTCACAAAGAACTTAAACTTTTAATACTCAGAAATAAAGGAACAAATGATATGTTTAATGCACACATGCACAAAAACAGTAAACGTCTTAGCCTGGTTCCTGATCTTAAGGGGAAAGTATTCAGTCTTTCACTATTAAATATATTAGCTGCAGGTTCTTTATAAATTTTATCAGACTGAGGAAGTTTCCATATACTACTAGTCTGTTAAGCATTTTTGTCATGAATGGATGCTGAATTTTGTCAAATGCTTCAGCATGTGTTAATGTGATCGATTTTTTTGTTATTCATTAATATGCTGAATTACACTGACTGGTTTCTGAAAGTGGATTAGCATTGTAGACTTGGGATAAAGCCCACTTAGTTGTATATTGTTCTTTATTCCTATATTGCTGGATTCGATTTCCTAGTATTGTTTACTTTTTAACTTATACAGTAATGCACTGTAGCAGTAAGAAAACAGTTACTTAACCACCTTGAGCATCAGCTTTCTCATTTGTAAAATGAAAACGCCTGCTTACTTAATTGTACTATTTTTATAGTCTAATGACTTAGATTTGATCTGATTATCTCCTGTAACAGGCAATACAGCCTTATCATATTACTTACCATGCATCAGACACCATTTTAAGAGCTATAGAGACACACATTCATTTAATACCCTATGAAGTAGATACTGTTAGCATTCCCATTTTATAGGTGAGGAAACTGAGGCATAGAGGCAGTAAGAAATCGCCCAGAGTGATATAACTAGTAGCTAACAGACTGGAATTAGAATCTAAGCAGTCTGGATCTAGAGTCTGAGCACTAACCACTCACTGTTTGCCTCTTTTCGTGACTTGGCTTTAGTAAAGTCACTCAGTCTTCCCAGAGCTTTAGTTCTTCATTGTAAAAGTAGAAATAATACCCGTTTTATAAGCTTCTTACAGAAACTGAGAATACACACAAAGTATAAAGTGAAGCTGGTACAGAGCCTGCCTCTGTGTGAGTTCCACGTTTATCTTGCTGGCAGGTCCAATAAGGGAAAATGTAATGACTTGTAAAATATCAAGTACTTCTAAGAAGGTAATGAATGTCAGTCGTGTGGTAAGTACACTACATGAGAGTAAACATGGTGTTTAGGGACTCAGCCCACTGTATGCACTGCCCAGTGGCTGACAGGAGAGACCCATTCAGAAGAATCACAACTACAGAGGTGACTAGGACAGGAGGGGAACGACAGGGCAAATGGCTAATTGACAGATACTAGGATATGTTCCAGCTGTGCAGATATTATTCCAAAGTAGTGAAACTCTTAAACATAAAATAAGCAGATTAAACTAAGAGCAAATTAATCAAACATTTATTGAACATCTAATGCTGTCACAAAGCAGCTGATATAGCAAGAGATAAAAAAACTAAATACATAAAATTTGCCTTTTAGGAAGCTTTCTCAGTACCTAATTTTTCCACTTAAAAAAGCCTCATGGGGTGGGGGAAGGAGCCCCTAGATCATGAAGAACAAAACAAAATTCTCGGCGTTAAAAGAGACCTAATGGTGACCTGGTTTAAAAAGCTTCTTCTACCTCGCCTTCCAAGTTCTTTATCTTCACACCCAATTCCTGGTTTGCTCTCTCCAGGCTGAAGGAGGCAGGCTAATCTGTCAGAGCAGATGACCAAGCTGCTGAATGAGTGAGATACCTACCCCTCAGTTTTAGTTTTGTCCTGCCCCCTCATCTCCTCACCGCAGCCAGCCCTTGCACTGCCAAAATGCAGCCGATCAGCTGCAGCCAGGTTTCCCAGACCGACTGGTTTAAGGAATTAACAATAAGTTTCAGTGATTTAGTGATCTGGGGTAAATGACCTAGATCCCAGAGCTGGGGGACTCGGCATTATAGTAGCCTGCTCCATTTTCCCACGAGGGATTGGAGGCCTGTTACGCCTCTTCCTGGCTCCGGGGCCCCAGCAGCACTATGTATGTCCACTTCAGCAAGATGGGTCGGGACAGACGGGACGGTATCTGCTGGTCACAATTTTTGAGAAGGTGAGTTTCTCTTGAAAGTCCTTCAATAGCCTTCTGCCACACACCACCATCTATTTTCCCTCCTGGGACCGCAGAGCATTTCCTAGACCTGCCCTTACGTGCTCTTAGCTTCCTAACACCCCCCATTCTTTTCCTCCACATGTAAAATCTATTCCTTTACATTTGGCAAGAAATTAATCTGGTCAATCTATAGGAAAAAAATAAAGATGCACAGATCTGTGATTTAGTTGCAGGTACAAGTACTGTCTCTTCAAACATCTTTGACATTCACACTTACACTGCCTTTTGTATGTACTGAAAATGTAACCGCTTTGATAAGATGCGTTAAGAGCTTGGGACTTTGGGTTCAATATGCTCGGACATGAATCCCAGGCCTCCTGCTAGTTAGTTGTGTGGCCTTGCTGGTTATGTTACCTCCCTAAGGCTCAGTTTCTCTGAAATAAGGGAGAGGTCAATATAACCCTGGGAGCATTGCCCCCCCCCCCCCCCCCGTGCCAACTCTGGCGTAGGAGGAGAACACGTACCATAAATCTGCTTTCTTGCTCCTTACCACAACCACACTTCCTCCAACTGACCCCGGAAATGCTGAGTTACTAAAAGTAATAGTAATTACAGTAATTTATGGAAACTGCTTATCATTTAAGCCTTAATTACCATGCAGCACAATAACAATTATGCAAGCCACTAAATGTGTCAGATTCACTTTGCTACATATTTTGAGTTTTAACACCAACATCTATTCACATAGGCTCAGTTTGTAGCTCACACGGTATGTGCCTCCTTACAATTAAAAAAATATTAAAGTGAACAGTGCCTAGGAGGGAAAATCAGGCTCCTAAGGGAGAAATTAAAGAAGTAATTTGTTTCAAAGAGCTTCAAGTACAGTCAATTCTCTTATCTCCCTCCCTACTCACAAGACTGAACACTTGCAGGATAGGGGAGGACTATTTCCCATTTCCAGATTTCTTTGGAGAATCTTACTGGCGTAGTTTCTTTTTATACCAGGGCATAAGTAGAATGCTTCCAGGTGACAGATTAGTTTTCCTGGTCAGGTGCCCGCCTCTTGATCCAGTAAACTAGGGCTGGAGAAGAGGGGGCCTGGGTCATGTGTTAGTTGGGTTCTCTGACCAAAGACACCAAGATGGGATTGGAAGTGCCAAAGGAGCACTTCAATCTGACTTCAAAACTGGAGGAGAAATTTTAAGACAGCCAAGATGGAACTCCTCACAGATGTCCCTTGATGCATAACACGGGGCTCCTAGGAAGCCAATGTTGGGCATAGTCCGTTTGCTGACTGGTAGTAAAGTCAGTATCCTGTTGACTTCCACTGGTATGAGACTTTGTAATCGGGGCTGGAAGTCTGCAGTGAAAGCAAAGGGGTAAACAACTGGAGATTGATCCACCATGAGAGGTAGGGGAATGTGCTGATAACAACTTCGTAGGAACAACCCATGCATGAGACAGGATTTCTAATGCCAAGCACAGTCTCTCTGCCTGGAAGCACTTGCAGCCAGACCAGACACTAGAACTACCCTGTCTCAGAAAGCTCATTCTTTCAGCTTGGGCTTGTAGCTTCAAGCAGCAAGGCTAAGAAATGAGAGGAAGAGGACACCCAAAGAGGTAGGGCATGTCCATCTAGCCCAGCGGTCAATGCTCACGCTTGCTAAGGGAATGGTAGGAGCTCCACTGGGATGCGAGGGAGATCTGGACCTTTCCGGTGGATTTCCGGGTACAACTCCTCTTCCTTGTGAAATCCAGCACAGTCCTGCCTCTCATTTATCTCCCTGCCTCGTCACTCTCAGTAAACGATCCTGCTTCCCTAGCCACAGTTAAAAACTAGAACTGGACAGGCACGTCTGCAGTCTTCTGCTGCTGTCACTAACACCAGAATCCCCAAACACCCCCAGAGGAATGCACCCGTCCTTTCCTCTCTTTCTCATAGGAAAGTAAGAAGGTTCTTTCCTTTGCTTCTCATTCCCTCTGTGCTCCTTATGGCTCTGTTTGATCAATTAGTCCCTCTTTTTCCTATCTTTTCAGTAACTCTTCAATCCATTTGGTTCTTTCCCACAAGCACTTAATCATGGTTAGTTTCTTGCACCCTAAGGGGGTGAAAAAAGAAAAAAAGGAAAAGCCAAAACCTCCCATTATCCTATGTCTCTCTGGACCTATCCCGCTAGTTTTCTTTCCCTTTAGAGGCTAGCTTCTTGCAACAATTTTCACCGTCAAATCTTCATCTCACCAAATAGTACTCTTTGATTCACTGCACTACAGCCTTTTTGGGGGGCAAATCTAACACATCTTTCATCCTTTTGATTGAGCATTCCTTCCTGCTAAAAGTGCTCCTCCCTCAATTACCATATTACTATTTTTTTGTTTTTTTCCTTCATTTCTTTTATTCGTCCTCCTCCTGAGTCTTTTACACATGTTCCTTCTTCTGTCCTCTCCTTAAAGGTTGGCATTCATCAGGGTTCCCATTCTGAGCCCTGTGCTAAGTCATCTCATCTGTTTGAATAACTTCAGCCACATCCTTATGTGTTCAAGACCCCGCCCTTATCTCCCTGCTGAATCCTGGAGCCAAGTCAACTCCCTATTGGAAACTCCTCCTTCGTGGCCCCTGGTCCCTCAAAGCCAGTGTGCCAGGAAAGAAAACTCATTTCCTTTACCACAAGGATGCTCCTCTACTGAGTCCTCCAGCTCAGTTAATGGCTGACCCACTTAGCTGTGCAAGTCAGATTCCTGGCCATCACTCATAGCTCTCTTTGCCCATTCATTAAGATACCAAGTCCTCCTAGTCCACCTACAAAATATCTCAAGATTCCTGCGTCTCTCTAGCTTTAGTTCTACTGCCAGAATTTATTTAGGTAATTTGTTCATTCAAGATTCATCAACTTGTTGTCTATCGCCAACTCTTGTTTGGATTACTGAACAGTCTCCTGGATTCTGTTCTGACTCCCTCTCATCTATTCTCCAGTTTAGAGACCAAGGGATTTTTTAAAAAATAACCTCCAGATTCAAACTTTTCATTGACTCTTCAGAGTTTTCAGGATATTGTCAAACTTCCCTAAAACATCATAGGGCTTTCATGAGCTAACCGCTGTGTGCTTCTCATGGCTTCACCCCCTCAGCATTCCCCCTCCTGTCCACGCATATTCAGCCACGGCTTCATTCTTGTTTCTGCCAATATCCCCCTTCTCCAAGCCCTGTCTCCTTCTCCAACCATGAAAAGCCTGTAAAGAACCTTAGGACCCACCTTAGGCATCCACATCTCCACAGCCTGGATCAAGTACCTCCCTGTTGACCTCTGACAGAGACCTTCTCACATCATAAAACACAACTGCCTGTTGCCCTACTTGTCTCCTTTCTCTACTTGGCTGTGAGTTTGTTGAGGGCAAGGACCCAGTCTTAGTCAACTTTAAACCACTGGTTTATATGCCTTGGCTTGTATTATACAATGACTGTCATACAGAAGACCTGGATCTCACTGATACGTGGAATTTAAGGAAAAAAAAAAAACCAAAACAAAACAGAGGAACCTAAGGGAATGGAGGGAAAAACAAAACGAGACAAAATCAGAGAGGAAGACAAACCATAAGAGACTCTTAATCATAGGAAACAAACTGAGGGTTGTTGGAGGGAGAGGGTAGGGAAGACGGGGTTACTGGGTGATGGACATTAAGGAGGGCACATGATCTAATGAGTACTGGGTGTTATAGAAGACTGATGAATCACTGACCTCCGCCTCTGAAACTAATAATATGTTATATGTTTATCAGTTGAATTTGAATTAAAAAATAACAATTCAAAAATTTACCAACTAACAAATAGAAGAAATGTGGTCTATCTATATAATAAAGTATTATTTGGTAATAAAAAGGGATGAAGTGCCAATATTTGCTAAAATATCGATGAACTTTGAAAAAGTTATGCTAAGTTAAAGAAGACACAAAGGATCACAAAATGTATGATTCTGCTTACCTGAAATATCCAGTAGAGACAAAGCCGCAGAAACAGAAAATGGATTAGTGGTTGCCGTGGGCTGAGGGGAGGCGGAATGGGAAGTGACTGCTTAATGGGTTATGCGATTTCTGTTTAAGATGATGAAAAAGTTCTGGAACTAGTACTAGTGATGGCTGTATAACATGTGAACCTAATTAATACCACCAAATCTTACTCTAAGATGGTTAAAATGGTAAATTTTATATTATGTGTACTTTACAATAAGAATTTACAAAAGACCTGTATAAATACTTAATGAGTTAATAGCCTAACTGGTACTCTTTTGAGTGTAGGTAAAGTAAAAAGAACAAATATTTGTTAATACTTTATGGTTCATAATACGACCATCATCTCTCATTAATTTTCATAATAATCCCATCAGGTAAATTGTACCACCAACCATATTTTAAGTGTAAAGAAACGAGAAGAGAGAAGTTAACTGACTTGTCCAAGACAGAACTCAAATCTAGGTCTGCTATGGAGTAAGACTGAGAATCTTCTATCAAACAACTACATCTCTATAATGAAATACTGAGTAGTGAGTGAGGTAATTCATTCTGCAGTAAGGTTTCAAATCATCCTCTGTGCAATTTCATCTCTGGATGTAAAACAGGGTACTTAAATAAATTTAAAAGAAGAGGTCTAATTTGAATTAATACCTGTTGCTTAAAACTTTCATACATGAAGAAACATCATCGTTTTTTAACCACTGTATTTAATGTCTCCGAAAGCAGATAAAAATCCACTATCTGTTGTAGAGACACGGGTAACATATTTATTTATACTATGAAGAGCTGAGAATGGAGCATGGAGCATGGAGTCAGAAAGCTTACCTGTTCCTGGAAAGGTTCATAGTTCTACACCCACAGACAAGCCTCGCCATGGCCACCTTCTGGGTCCCACATACCACAGTGAGCAGCAACACTACCAATTACCTTCAACCTGACCTGGGACTATAATCTGCTTGCTTCGACAGGCTGACGAACACCAAACTCAGTTCGGAATTTCCGGAAGGGCAAACATTTCCGATCAGAGGTTCATTCCCAAGCCCTAGGATCACCTGGTTCTGGCACTTCCCCAGGAATACATCAGAATTCTCACAGTCAATTACACCTCACTCTAGAGTGAAAAATAAAACCTTCTCTATCCAAATAACAAAGTATTACTGGTTCAACACAGGGATTATTTAAAATATTCAAACAATGGTTTTAAGTTCATTTTTGAGACACACATCAGTCATTTTAGAAGGAAAAAAAAAAGAATACTTACAATACATCCCTGAAGTCTCCAAACACATACATGTGCCTAAAGCTGTCAATAGCTATGACAGGGCAATCTGCTGGGGTTTTCTGTATGTGCAGGAGAGGATGTCTAAATTTGTCACAGTCCGCATGTAAAAAGTTTATTGTACCTTTACAGGAAACAGAATTTGGAGAGGCAGATTAGAATTTTCTTGACTGTACTCCCACAAGATTTTAAGTTCACAAAAAGTGACATACTAACTAACTAATTAATTAAAAACCAACATGCTTTAGAGCAATATAGATCACAAAAACTACAACCTAAATATTACATTTGAAAGAGGTAGAATTTAGTACTTAGGACAGAGTACAATTTCCTGAGAAATTATATCAACTCAACCTGAATTCAAATGCTGTGGTGACTTTTTTTTTTTTCCTTAAATGGGCAATTACCTATCCAGGTCCCAGTTGTGAGCAAATTCATGAAACTGACAGATGAGCTATTTTCAAGGGCCCATCTTCGCTTCATCAAGGATGTCCTTCCAGTCCCTACTGGTTGACATTTAATAAAATTCAGCCCAAAATACCTACTACGTGGCTAATAACAGAAGGGCTCTACACAGTGCCCTCACTTTATTTTGACTTTCTTCTCTCACTACACAGGAGAAGTGGGTGAAAACTCAAACTCCTTTCTGATGGTTTGGAGAACTCCGCAGAAAACTATGCAACTTCCCTTCATTTAGAAATAACTGTTGGACTGTGCAAGTTCTCTCGGTGCTCTCTCTGGGACTGCCCATTAGAAAGGGACCCGGCAAGTATCAAGGTGCTGCAGGAAAGTACCTAAAACTAACGTTGGCTCCCCATGACCCCACTTTTCATGCTGTATGATTTTGGGGAGCTAATACAGTCATGTGTGTGTCCGTTTTAAAAGCCACTACTTCATAATCATTCTACTAATGATTCCCACCCCCATGCTGATGTGTCAATTCAGGGGTTGAAGAGAGTTAACATCACTTTTTACATTTTTAACCCACGTATGTTTACATGGAGGTGAATGTAATAGGGGAGGGGAGGGACAGAAGAAAGGCTGAAAATAAACACCTTAATCTGTCTACCTTTTTCACTTATTAATTGTCGGGCTACTTCATTCTGGAATATTTCTAAACTTTCCGTATCTTCTTTCATGTGGAAGAGTATGAGAAAAGGCAGTCCTTCTTCTGTCAATTCCTGTATACAGAAGTATTCAATAAGAATTATCAGGCCTTGCCATTGCTCTAGGTAGGAACAACTTGAACCCAACCCACATAACATGCATAACGGTTTCAACATGCCAGGAAAAAAAGGTCCAGTGGCGGACACAAACATTAGCGTCAAGGGAAGAAGGAACCCATGCCCTCTCCCTCAAGTACCCAGACAATCAGAGGACACATGTCCTGCTCTAGGGCTGAAACTGATCTGCCTTAAAGTAACCACTGGGCTGGTCTATCAGCTCCTTTCTGATGAAGCCACGACATTTAAAAAATGAGTTGACCAAAGGAGGAACTATGCGGTTCTTTATCAAGATGTTGATTTTAGGGTGGGGTAAACATGATTAGTATTTTCAGCCTTCACAAATAACACTAAAAAACTGAGCGAGTGTACCAGCAACAAATAAATCTAACTGACTGGGAAACATGTTTCTTCTAAAGTTTATTGCAAAAACCACTCCACTTACATGAGAACTACCCAATGCTGAAGTGACTGAGAGCAAAAGACAAAAACCCCACAAGACAGCCAGCTTTTAACCAACACACAAGGCATCGACATTATTAACAAGTACCTGCCACTATATGTGTCTGTCTATAAAAGGTATAGACACGAAAGCACCTCAAAAATTACTGAATGCCTTAAAAACTTGTATTATTGTTATGAGAGCAAAATCAAGAGAAATGTGATAAGCAGACAGCAGATTTTCATCATTTATTCTCTGTGACAAATGTTAAGTTCTGACTCATAAGAAAAATCCCAGAAAGAGCTTCATAATAAAATTATTATAACAAAATTATTTCCATCAACTATCCTCTTGCGTGTCTCTCTGTAATTTAGGAATCGCAGCAGCAGAAAACACAAACATCCTTTATGCTAAAAAAACTGAAACTGGACCCTATCTTCTAGGGCATGAGTTTGCTTATGGTTTCTGTCTCTGTGTTGAAGCCCGTTAAACTCATATACAAAATAAATTAGTAAGCTTGTCATGTTTACCTTTTTCAATTGAGATATATAATTCACATACCATAAAATTCATCATTTTATTTTTTAAAATATTTATTTGTCAGAGAGAGAGAGCACGTGCGCACAAGCAGGGGGACCGGCAGGCAGATGGAGAAGTAGGCTCCCCACTGAGCAAGGAGCCCGATGTGGGACTTGATCCCAGGACTCTGGGATCATGACATGACCTGAGCCAAAGGCAGACGCTTAACCGACTGAGCCACCCAGGAGTCCCAAATTCATCATTTTCAAGTGTACAATTTGGTGGGTTTTATTATACTCACAAGGTTTTCAAACATCGATACTCCCCAATTCCAGAATGTCTGCACTACTCCAAGAAGAAAACCCACACTCACTTGTGAGGAGGTGCTCTCTCTCTCCCTTCCCCTGCAGCCCCAGCACCACACTGATCTTTTAGCAAGCTTACAACTTCCTCCTCCTCACTTTTTATTTCTTCAGCTCACATTTTTTTTTTCTTTCCCCAACACATTCATCGCTTCTACTCCCACAGTTCTGTCTTTGGACTCTGCTCTAGCCTGGCAACTTCAACTAGTCCAATAATCTCCATCATCACTAACTGGTTCCTTCTCTATCTCCAAGCCCTGCTCCAGTCCACAATCCAAGTCTGGATTCCCAACTTCCTGTTCGAGATGGCCATTTCAAAGTCCAACCAGTGCCTTCAACACTCAACAGTAATGCACAGGCCCCTCCTCTCACTTTCCTATTTCCATAAGTACCTCTACTTCTTTTTAGTCCTTTTGTTACAGAACCCAAATGCCTCTTCAAGAAAGGCATCCCTGATTCCTATTCCACTTCTGCCAAAGGTAGAAATGAATTCTCTCCTCTGAATTCCCAGAACATTTTCAGAGCGCCCCTCATATGGTATGGGCATGTCTTTAATGTTACATTACCTGTAAATGCAAACTACTGGACCGAAAACCTCTTGAAAACAGAGAATCTTACTTTACTTCTCTTTTGCTCACAGACTACTGTACACAATAATGTGCAATCAACCTATGACCAAATAAATGAAGACAGATGTTGCTGAATAAATAGATTAGGAAATAAGACTCAGCAGTCACCTTCTAGAAAATTTAAGAGCTAGAAAGTTAAAAGTAAAAACAAATATAACATATTGCTTTATTAAACTAAGCAAAAGCATGGATGCACTAACAACTATTAGGAGAGAAGTAATGAACAGATGAGTAGTTTGAATACCTCCATGTCAATTAGTTTGGTATATCAATTTACACACATTAACACAGTATGCTGCCTGGGCTCCCACGTTTACCTGTGTCCACATCAACATATTCTTTTTGAAACTGGTCTTAAAAGATAACCCCCAGGGAGAGTTATCCAGACAACCAACGTTAGGGATTAACAAACCTTTGCTCATAGTTTAAATGATTTTGGGTAGGGTTTACAACATGTAATTAAAATCTAAAGAATTTTCAATGTGCCAACTACTATGGGGGTGGGCAGAGGAACTCCTATTTATTGTTTAAAATTTTTTCAGGTCTGTATGTTTTGCCTCTATTTTAGAAACTATTCTTGTAAGAACTGCCAAAGTAAAAAGCAGTATAGATGTTCTTTAAAAAATTAAAAATAGAATCACTATATGACCCAGCAATCCCACTATTGGGTATTTACCCAAAGAAAACAAAAACACTAATTTGAAAAGATATATGCACCCCTATGTTTACTGCAGCACTGTTTATGATAGCCAAACTATCTATGGAAACAACCCAAGTGTCCATCCATAGGTAAATGGATAAAGAAGAGGTGGCATGGGCACGCACGTGCGCGNCAACCCAAGTGTCCATCCATAGGTAAATGGATAAAGAAGAGGTGGCATGGGCACGCACGTGCACGCACACACANACTATCTATGGAAACAACCCAAGTGTCCATCCATAGGTAAATGGATAAAGAAGAGGTGGCATGGGCACGCACGTGCGCGCACACACACACACACACACGTGGTGGTATATGTACACATGTATGTATGTATACATATATGTGTACGTATATTTTTATATATGTACACACAATGCAATATTGCTCAGGCATAAAAAGAATGACGTCTTGCCACTTGAAACAACATAGATGGATCTAGAGGGTATAAGGCTAAGTGGAATCAGTCAGAGAAAGACAAATACTGTATGATTTCATTCATGTGTGGAATTTAAGAAACAAAATGAATGAGCAAAGGGAAAAAAAACATGAATCAAGAACAAACTCTTTTTAACTCCAGAGAACACTGATGGTTAGCAGAAGGAAGCGGGCGAGGGGATGGGTGAAATAGGCAATGGAGACTGAGGAGTGCACTTGTGATGAGCACAGGGTGATGTATGGAATTACTGAATCACTGTATTATATACCTGAAACTAATATCAAACAATGTTAATTATACCATAATTTAAAAAATCAATTAATTAAAAAATAAAGAAAAGAATGTGCATTTTGAAAAAAAAAGAAAGTGAGAAAGAACTACCAAAGCAGGTGAATAACTGTTGACAAGTCACTAAATCTTTCTAAGCCTCTGAGGACTAAATAAGCTAATGCAATAAACAAATACACTCGGCTAAACATCCGCAAAGCCTAGAGAACTGAGAAAAGTAGCAGGGGTGTTCCCTCGACGACCCAGGAAAGACGCAAGCAAGTGAGCTTTCCTGCAACATCCCCACACCGCTCCAGGTGTCCTACGAGGCTGCTCCCGGGCCACAGCTGCAGAGCCTAAAATATTTACCACCTGACGCTTGACAGAACTGCTGACCCCTGACCAGGTGTGGTTATATGGCTATGTGAAAATTTCAACTATATATATAAAACCTGAACTATATACTTAAAGTTCTTTCACGTGTAATGCATAGAGCTCTCTTACGTGCCTCACAGACATAGCTCTTTGTACGTGTTCCTCCAATATTAGACTGCACAGCACTGCTTCTATAGAGCATCCTCTTAACCAGGGGGGAGTATCAGAATCACCTGAGAGGCATGGTCCAATTCATTCTCAAGGCTACTGCTGGAAATGCAACAGAGAGGGGTTCTGGGACTGCAAAGGCTAAGAACCAGTGGCCTCTATTACAGAAATGGCTATGACATATTTCTTTTTTTTTTTTTAAAGATTTTATTTATTTATTTGACACAGAGAGAGGGATTACAAGTAGGCAGAGAGGCAGGCAGAGAGAGAGGAGAGAGGAGGAAGCAGGCTCCCTGCTGAGCAGAGAGCCCGACGTGGGCCTTGATCCCAGGACCCTGAGATCATGACCTGAGCCGAAGGCAGGCTTTAACCCACTGAGCCACCCAGGCGCCCGGCTATGACATATTTCTGTTCACTGTATGATTGTTACAAGTGGTAAATATGTAGTAAAATAGTAAGATGGCTGGAGGAAGCTTGCTCTTTCAGAAATCTGAATTAAAGACAACACACAGCAGAAAGTCATACCTCTCCATTTTCAAATGTTATTTCTCGAACAAGAGGAACACATTTATCTTGAATCCAATTGTAAGTCCCATCGAAATTTGTCATAGATCCCAAGTATACCATATCTGGAGCAGAATGCTGTTACAAAAGCAGGGGGGAAAAAATTAAATCTAACCTGTGCTAGCAAAAACGCATTCTCAAAGCCATCTCTGAGCCCAGAAAATCTACATGGTGTACAAAAATCAAACAACAATAACAACAACAAAAAACCCCAAAACAAAAACCATGGAACTTCCAAGAAAGAGAGCTGTAAAATTCTGTATTTATCAGAGACCTAATTATCCAACCCGTGATGTTTAAGCCTTCTGCTTTTCCTCAGATCTGAGTCAATTAATTATTTTTCAGTATCTTCACCAATGGCGGGCACTGTGAAAAATAATTATCCGAACTAATTAATTTAGCTATCCCTTGGAGTTGAAAATGTCAGAAGAAAATCTGGAAACTTCCAGGGAAAAGGCCTTGAGAAATATAAGATACTATATAAATCTAAGGCAGTGCTATCTCTAATATTACTTACCTACGGTATCTCTTTCCACAATTCACTCAAAATCAGTATTTATGAAGTGCTTAAAATGACAACAAAAATAATAGCTGCCGTTAGCTGAGTAAACTTACTGTATTCAAGCACTGTTTATTTAAGCACTTTCTATGTGTTCACTCACTGAATCCCTGAAACATCCCCATAAGGCAGGGACTTTTATAATCGCAGCTATTTTTATGAATGAACAAACTGAAGGACAGAGAAGCTAGGAGACTTTCCTGAAGTTACACACCTAGGAAGGTGGCAGATTTGACACTAAAATGGAGTCTCATTCCAGAGCCCGTGCACTTAACAAACAGCCAACGGTGCTGCATTCTGATAACCTGGAGATAGTCACACTATGTAACCTACTATTAATGAAACATACTTGCAGAAAATACAGGCAAATACCTACCTGAATTCAAACAGGAAATGAGTTTTCTAAGCAAAAAATTCATTCACAGGACTACATAAAAATCAAAACCTTTAGTGTATCAAGACACCGCAAACAGCATTAAAATGAAAACTATGAATCGAAAAAATATCAACAGTTTTCCATTTGTGTGTATATGAAAAACTGCAATGACAGACCGACAGGTCAACTGAGATGACAAATACCATGATTTTTGCCTCTTGGTTGTGGCTACCATCGTCTGGGCCTAAGCAGCTACCTCTAAGTTTAGACACACTTAACTCCTTAGCCAAGGCTTAAAAGCAACCTAGTTGCCCCCTGCTGTCTGGCAAGTATGAGGTCAATTTAAAGCCCAGAGGACTTGGGAGCTTGGTTGCTCTGACTCAGGCAGAAGTGATGATCACAGACCACTGAAGCATTTTTTGGAATTTGGGTCTCATAATGAATGCAAAACAGAGAGATGGATAAAGCCTGGGGATCAGGAGATCTCTAGTCCCAGCTCGGCCACTAAATCCCTATGTGACTTTGGGCCTAGGTGTCCCCATCTTTACTTTGAAAGCTCTAAATTAGTACAAGATGACACCTTAAGGTTCCTTTCTGTACTAAAACTCGATGATTCTGTGAATTAACAAATATAAAACTGTAAATTATACTATACGTGTATTTAAATTATATTTAAAATTATACACACCAAGAAATAGCAACTTACCCCCGGTGGTTTGTAGATTATGTTGTCTCCACTGTATCTTTCTGGTTTTGAAACAGCTCTAATTAGGAAGAGAGAAGTAGTAATAATACTTTTTAAGAATAATAATAGCAGTGATATACTTGAATGAAACAGAATTGGCTGCTTGTTTTGCAATGTATGTATTATAATGACTTGAAATATATACCTGTCATCATCTTTTCTCCTCGTAAGACTATGCAATACCAACAAACGCATGTATTTAAAGGAAAACTTTTTAATGTGACACAGATTTTTTTAAAGGAAAATTTTAGTTAGCTGTTTTTGTGACTCAATATTTTATAAGTTTGGATTGGCAGTTTTAGCATCAAAAAGCTATTTTTGACACCACTGTTTCCAGTAACTGGGGATCAAGGTCATTGATGTGGTCACATAGATCAATCACAAAAACACATTATTTGCTTCTGTAAGTCAGACTCAATCAGAATTCTCTACTTTTTACTTTTTAAAACCAAAACTTGTTTAAAAAAAAAAAGTAGATGAACTGAAATCCTTTCCATCATTAGAATATAATTCTACAATAACCAATTTTTTTGTTTTATTTGTTGACCATTGTTTCCTATGCCCCAGTACAGTATCCGGCACATAACAGGCGTCCGACACATTTGGCGAGTGAATTCTACAACAAATACTAAGTTGAATGGCAAATTTTTTCCTCTCTAAATTATATTTGGATTACTTGAACACTGATTTACCTCTAGTTTTTGACTACACCGGTATAGAGAGGGAGGTGCAAAGGATGTTAACCAAGACTAAAGCCAGTGGAATGAAAAGGAAGAACATGCTCCATTTATTCATTCATTCATTCACTATTTACTAGGTGCTTCCTTCGTACCAGGTATGGTCTTGGCACTGGGTATACAGCAGTGAACAAAAGTGACAGCGCCTGTGTTGTCACAAAGCTTACATTTTGGTGGAAAGAGACAAAAAATAGATATATTTATTTTAGATGATCAAATACCAATAAAGTGCTCTGAAGAAAACTAAGTGGCGAAAGAATGACAAGTTGGATGACGACAGTGTTATTTCATAGAAAGTTCTCAGGAAACCTCTTCCTAAGGAGACGAGATCGAAGAGAAGTGCTTCAGACACTGAGCCCAGTAAGGGCAAAGGGCCCCGCCGCAGAAGCGCCCGCTGGGGAAGCCAGCACGGGCACAAAGCAGGGGGGCTGGGGCCGGGCGAAGTTCCTCTGTCATTTACTCCTACATTGATCTCCCAATATCACTGAGAGTGTTCACAAGAAAACACACACAAAATCTACAGAAGCATTACAACAAGGACAAAGGTCACAAAATGGAAAGGACAGGCTGTGCCAGAAACGTGGACTCCACTCAAGCTAGGCACTAAAACAGAGTCTAACAGTTATGGGCCAAAGCAAAGAGAGAAATCCTACTGCAAAAAGTCAGAGGATGATGGCAATAACTCCCAATGAAACGAAAGGGAAATGAATGATTCCATTTTGAGAGAGAAAGGAAAAAACAGCAGGGAAAGTCAGAAAAGTCAGAAAAATAAGGAGCAAGCCCCAGGATTCAAGGTAGCCTAAGTGTAGACATAGCAGAAAAAGGCCAGGGTAGCTGACTGTCACCGCCTTCTGAGAAACCGAAGAGGATTAAAGACTGAAAAAAGGCCACTGGACCTGGCAATTAAGAAGCCTTTTGTGACGGTGCAGAGAGAAGTCTCCCGGGAGTAAGGAAGGCAAAGTCGGCTTCCCAAAGGGTAGGAACTTTTCACTGGTTGGAGTTTAAGAAATTCAAGGTGGCCAAGCATAAACTAATCTTTGAAAAAATTTAGAAATGAAAAGAAAGATACCAGATTATAGCTCAAGAGAGAACAGAAAGGTCAGGAAAGAGAGAATCATGCTTTTGGCAAAAGAAAGTAGGTCATGAAAAGGGTCAGGGTGAAAACACAGGAGAACGAGGACAACTGCTGGATGAATGTCGCAGAGGATCCGGGAGGGATGGTTACAGAGACAGGAGGCAAGAGGCTACCCTTGAAGACTGTTCCTCTGGGACAGGGAAGACAGAAGAAAAGGTGGTGGAGAGCCAGAGTAATCAAGACAACGCAGGCCATGCTTCTTCATGAGAAAGACTAGGAGTTGTTTCAGTTTGGAAACCCCACATGTTAGTACTTTGTGTGAACACAAAATAGTGTTAGTAAATGAGCTGAATAAAAGCATGAGAGGTTGTTGTTAACTTGTCCATTCTTTTCCACTCACCCATATTCTGAATAGAATACAGTATAGAAAGAAAAATAAACGGACTTTTAAACTCTTAAAAAGAGGTCAGAGATAGGTGTAAGGAAGACTGGCTGGTGACTTTACGGGAATTGAGATCATGTCTGGAGAGGTCATCTTCGGAAAATAACCACACCCAACAAGAATGTCACATGGCAGCCAAGTCGACCCACTAACATACTCTCAATTAAGATACTTACCCAAATGCAGAAAGGAAGGCACAATCATCGTGCAAAATATTTGCTACTCTTTCAAAAACTCTATAGTTTTCTGAATCCTTTTGCTCAAAATATCCAATGATATTTCTTTTGCTGCGCTGTAAAATAAAGTATGTAATTATTTTACAAACATATACAGATAGGCTCTAAACATGTTACTTCATTCACCCAGCTGTTGTTCAATTGTCTACAAGTGGCGTAGCACTGTAAATACATATTTGGATTTAAACACCTAGTCCAAAACTATTAAAGATTATATTAGGTTGAAAACAATCTCACCTCCCATCTAATATAATCATAAACATTTCCTTCTAGCATTTTAACTGAGCGATGAAAATCTAATACTAAATAAGGTGATGAATTCCTAAATAAGCTGACTATTCTTAAAATAATACATCGATTCATAACGTATGACTGTTGGTAGAGACTCCTCCATGGGTCTCTCACACTCCTACACAGGTAGGTGCAGCCAAATGCAAGATCCTGACCACTCTTCACCCAGGCCATTCCTCAGGGTTGTGTTTACAGCAAGCAACCCTGAAGTGTGAGGTAATCTCCCTCTGGGACAGACAGCAGGCTGACTGCCGGCTCAGAAAAAACAGGGCTCCGAGGCCAGTTCTCCCACCACAGAACCCACAGCGTGTGCAGGCATCCATCTGGACCCTTCATGTCACCTCCACAGGTCTGGGGGGGGGCGGGGGGGGCGAGGAGACAAAGGCAAACATGCTCCCATTGTTTGCTAGGATGTAAGCAATGAAGTCCTTTATCTCTGACACGGGAGCCTCGTGTCTTCTGATAGCATGCATGAAAGGCTAACTAACTTCTTAGCGCGAAGCAGGGTAAAAGTCAAATCTCAAACCTGACAATGACAACCTAAAGCTCCAAATCCGTACCTTTTTTTTTTTTTTAAACACTACTTAGTATACAATGGGAAGGGTTTTTATTAAGGAGGACTATTTTAGAGGACACTAAGAGTTATACAAGGAGCTGATATAGGAGTCCTTGGAGCAGATATCCTACAGGTCTCCACCAAGGAAGATACGGAAACTCTGGTTGTATATGCCTGACACTAACTCCTACGTCTTCACAACTCAAGCTATTCCTTGCCCTCGATTAATTTAAATTAGTGCAGCTCTACTGTATGCTACATATTTTATCCAAAGACTCAGTAAAACATGAGCACTTCCCTTGAGAACTAATTCAAGAAAAAGTCAACTCGCTAAATCTGCAGATGTCAGATCCACTGCAATGAACTCTAAGAAAATGTCCAGATTCTTTGATTGCATAAGACTTTGTTTACATTAATTAAACAGGCAATGTTCATCTGATCCAGTAAAAGTTAACTTACATCAAGAGTGGTGATTTCTGCTAAGTCATGAAGTTCTTGAACAGGGTCGCTTTTTTGTTGCCTGATGTAATCTGCAAGAGCTTTCACTGAGCGCTGGCCCCTGTATTCTCTCTTCATCATCATCCCATTACGAAATAATTTGAGGGTTGGGTATTTGCTTATCCTGTATCTCTGGGCTATATCAGCTAAAAGAATGAAAAACAAAATCAACTTCACTCTCGTATTTGAGCCAGGGTGAGCCTATTAGCCCAAACAGCCAAAAATCTTACAATTATTTAGTGAGAATATTTTGGTTTATATAACTCCTTTTCAATGTTAGAGAAAAAAATTAATCATGACAAGTTTATATTGATTAAAAGGCCAGGCTCTGCATATATACTGTCTGGTTTAAATCCCAAATTTGTTATTTACTGACTGTATGAACTTGTAAGTTGTATCAACTCTCTCTGCCTTAGTTTCTCATTTGTTATGTTTTCTACCACATAGGGTTGTATTAAGGACTAAATGAGATAACACAAATGTAACCCAGTAAGTTTAGTGTTAGTAAATATTATTATAGTCAGAAAATAATTAGAATGTGCAAAATTCTCATTTTGAAGTTATTCAAATCACTTTATACTTGCGAGAATCTCTTGCAGCATTTAATAAAGGAAAATTAAATTTAAAACTATGCTCAAAGGCTAAAAAATATTAGATTCTTTGGCTAGTAGAATAATTCATAATCCCAAATACACAAATTTTGTGTAAGCTAATAGAATAAAACCCAAAAATCATCAGTATACACTAAAAAAAAAAATCCCTTAGTATAACCTATCGGTATGTTCTCAGGCAGTGGAGATTTTAAAAAGAACACGCACANAAAAAATCCCTTAGTATAACCTATCGGTATGTTCTCAGGCAGTGGAGATTTTAAAAAGAACACGCACACACACACACACACCCTTAAAATTAGTATGTATAGACTCAAAATAAGAACCTAAAATCAAAATGTATACAGATCTCATTTGAAGAAATCACAATTACTAAGATACAGACTTCAATCAGGATGGAAAAGCCTTTAAATATTTCTGCTGTTATTTCCAAGAGGTGGCAAATATGAGAAATCAATATTTTCTAGGCACTGGAAAAGCTCAAATGCCATACTACTCACATGGATGAAAATAATAAAAGATACACTGAATTTTTAAAATGAAGGGGACTGGAGAGAGGACTGAAGTAGCCTAAAACAGGTGACATTTTTGTTCTTTATGGGGTTTTTTTTGGTTTTTTTAGATTTTATTTAATTTGACAAAGAGAGACAGAGCAAGAAGGAACACAAGCAGGAAGACTGGGAGAGGGAGAAGCAGACTCCCCAGTGAGCAGGGAGCCCAATGTGGGGCTCGATCCCAGCACTCCAGGATCATGACCTGAGCCAAAGGCAGCCACTTACCCGACTGAGCCATCCAGGTGCCCCATATTTTTGTATTCTTAACTGAGTTGTAAAATGAGGGCAGAATTCTAAAATGGTGGTACAAGAAACCATGAAAATTCTCTTACCCTGCCTCCCATTTCTAGTAGCTACAAAACAAAACAAAACCAACAGAACAGCAATAGGGCTTTGCTGACCACCTTAATTTTCTAAGAGATTCTATGGTCGAAACAAGTATACTAGAAAATATACACATATGTGTGCTAACAGTTTCATGGGTGTATACGTAAGTAAAAATCATCAATTTGTACATTTTAAATACGTAGTTTATTTTGTCAATTATACCTCAGTATAGCGGTTTTAAAAACCTAAGTGAACACTGACTATACAAAACAATGACAGTTATGCCTTGTGGGGTTTGACACAAACTAAAACGCATGATGACACCAAGAGCACGTAAGCTGGGATAGGAGAGGTGACGAGCAGGTTAATGATCTAAGTATTTTAAGTTCTTTGCACAGCTCAGNATGACAGTTATGCCTTGTGGGGTTTGACACAAACTAAAACGCATGATGACACCAAGAGCACGAAAGCTGGGGTAGGAGAGGTGACGAGCAGGTTAATGATTCTAAGTATTTTAAGTTCTTTGCACTGCTCAGGAAGAGGGAAAAGGACTTACAATATTTGGTAAGTCCAGGTGTATTCGTGTTTTCTCTAGGATAAACAATCAGAGAGAGCTAAACAGATGTATTAGGGGTTAAGAATGGAATATGGGTTCTCAGTAATTAAGAGCACATAACTCTTTGTTAAACTCCATGGAAAATCTATAAAGGAGGAAACAGTGCTTGACTACTAAAATCCTTTGAACAGAAGACAAATCTAAGCAAAAGAAGGGACCCACAGGTTACATATGAGGCCAAAGAGAGTACTTATTCACCATATCACAGAAATCTGAAATAATCTTAAGGTATCTTAATATACACTTACTTAATATAGACACTAACCTACTTAGAAGCTGGTACTTCCTGAAGCAGAAGACCGGCGGATATATCACTACACGCCCTTTTTCGGCCTGAGGGGTTATAATGAGAAAACCGTCTCTGAGGTGTTGTAAGAATGGCAGGTTCTATCACCCGAGCAAGGAATTACTGAGATTACATTGGTGCTGCAAATGGAGGCATGGATGTGCTTCCGTCAGCAAGCAGAAGTCTTTGAAGAGAAACAGAAGCACCTGCTGTAAGTCAAAGGCCACGAAGGCTTAGGCTTACCCTACATCTAAAAAATCTAGCCCAGAGATAAAATAAAAAGTAAGAACTTTAGCTTCCTAATGAAAAAACCCCTTCAGTCCCCAGCACACCACACTGTGAAACCTGGCATATTATAAAGTGAATGTTCGCAGTGACATAGAAATGAAAACGGTTTTAATAAAAATGCTGTTACAATGAGGTTAAGTAATTCTACTGGCCAGTCCCACAGTGCTGTGGTCTGGAATATGGAAAAGGTCTTTTTAAAAGTCACTATTTCTCCCCACATACGATCAAGAGAAGACTGCTTAAGTATAGGACGGTATATGCACACAGTGAAGTACTAGGCTGTTTGTAAAGAGATGAAAAAGATCTCTTTATGCTGAGTAAGGAGCCATCTCCAAGATACACTGTTAAGTCAAAAAAGCCAGGTACAGAAAGACGGGTATAGATATGTTATTTTGCATAAGAAATATGGAGAAGAAACTTTGGAAAGAAATACAAACACACACACATACACACACACACACATATACACATGTACAGACACATAAATGTGTGTGTGTGTGGCTCTCAGCAAGTATGTGTGTATATATGTATGTTTACGTAATCTTTGTGCCCATCCTCCTCCTCTCTCCAAAAACACACCACCAATGAGAGAAAAAGCAAAAAAAAAAAAGGTCAGAGATGGAATTTAGATTTCCCTGACTGTACCTTGGTTTTATACTTTTAACTCTGGAACTATGGAAAATTTTTTAATAGTAAAATAAAATTAGTTTTAAGGAAATGTTAACACTGGCATTGTTATTTTGAAATAAACACATAAAGTACATGAATAATTATACTAATGCCGCTAAGAGTCAAGATTTTCAGCATAAGAGAAAGAAAGATACAAACAGANTAACACTGGCATTGTTATTTTGAAATAAACACATAAAGTACATGAATAATTATACTAATGCCACTAAGAGTCAAGATTTTCAGCATAAGAGAAAGAAAGATACAAACAGAAAAATTGAGAAAATTAAGTCAAAGCCCTGTAATGTTTAATCTGAACTGGAACTATCAGCAAAAACCCATGATGAGAACTAGCCAATCCTACCAAATATTTAAGGAAGAAATAATTTCATTTCCACACAAAGTTTTCCCGAAAACTGAAGAGAAGTGTTCACTTTCCAACTCATTCTAAGAGGCCAGCATTACCCTGATTCCAAAACCAGACAAAGATATTTTAAGAAAATTACCAATACCCCTGATAAACAAAACCAGAGGGCTTAAGCCAATGGACTTTAACATTTACTGTAAACCTACAGGACTCTAGACAGCGTGTTACTGGCATACAGAACAAACAGATCAATGGAACAGAGTCCAGAAATAGACCTATGTGTACATACAGAAGTGATCTTTGACAAAGGTGCAAAAGTAAAATCTAACTACATATCCTTATAAAATACACATCTAAACATAAGGATGCTCAAAGCTTGAAAGAAAAAGGCTAGGGAAAAATATACCGTGCAAAAACTAATCAAAAGAAATCTTGTATAGCTATATTAATAGTAAATAAGTATACACTAGGGCAAAAAGCACTGAAAGACCAAGAGGGACCCTTCATAATAAAAAGTTCAATTTTCCAGGCAGACACAACAATTCTCAATTTGTATATATCAAATAACAGTCTAGAAATATATAAAGTAAAAACTTACAGTACTATAAAGACAGATCTATTATCATGGCAGGAAATTATTAACACACTTCTTTCAGTAAGTAATACAACAGATATAATCAATAAAGTAAGGAGAATCTGAACAACACATCTAAGAAACCTGACTAAACTGACATATGCAGAACACGATATTCCAAAAGCTGCGGAACACATGTTCTTGGCAGGTGTATATACCATATAAAAAACAAACACAGTGAGTCAAAAAAAAATTCTCAACAACTTTCAAATGACTCAAATCATAATGAGAATTAAAAACTATATAGACACGGATCAGAGATGAAACCACAAAGAAAATAATGTGAACTGAATGATAATGAAAATACCTATGAGAACTTGCAGCGTGCAGCCAAAGTGACACACAGAATGAATTTATGACATTAAAACAGAGATGTCTGAGGGGAAAGGCTGAAAAACAAAGAGCTAAGCATTCATCTTAAAAAATTATAAACAGAAACAAAAAGAAAACAAAGGATAAAGAAGTGATGAGAAAGGTAAAAGCAAAAATTAATGAAGTGCAAAAACAAATATATAATAGAGAAGACCAAAAAGCCAAAATCTGGTTCTTTGCAAAGACTAATAAAACTGATAAACCACTAGAAAGACTGATCAAGGAAAAAATGAGAGAGAAGAGAATTTAAGGAATGTAGCAGGAATATTTAACTCGGATAATAAGAGAGTATTATCAATAACATGATGACAATAAGTTTGGAGATTTAGATAAACTTTTTTTTTAAGATTTATTTATTTGAGAGAGAAAGAGAGGGTGAGAGAGGGGAAGAGCAGAGGGAGAGGAAGAGAGAATCTCAAGCAGACTCCCTGCTGAATGCAGACCGCAACAACCCTGAGATCACCACCTGAGCTGAAACCAAGAGTCGGACACTTCATCAACTGTCCCACCCAGGCGCCCCTTGATAAAGTTTTTTAATTGCCATTATTTCGCCAAAGAAGACATCCAGCTGGCCAACAAACACATGAAAAGATGCTCAACATCCCTCAGCATCAGAGAAATGGAAATCAAAATCATAATGAGGTATCACACCTGTCAGAATGGCTAAAATCAACAACACAAGAAACCAGTGTTGGCGAAGATTTGGAGAAAGGGGAACCCTCCTGCACTGTTGGTGGGAAAGCAAATTGGTGCAGCCACTATGGAAGACAATATGGAGGTTCCTCAAAAATTTAAAAATAGAACCACTGTACAATCCCATAATCACACTACTGGGTATTTACCCAAAGACTACAAAAACACAAATTCAAAAGGATATATGCACCCCTATATTTACTGCAACATTATTAAAATAGCCAAATTATGGAGGCCGACCAACTGTCCATTGATAGATGAATGGATAGAGAAGTGGTATATATATACATAATGGAATATTATTCAGCCATGGAAAAAGAATGAAATCTTGCCATTTGCAACAACATGGATGGAGCTAGAGCATAATGCTAAGCAAAATAAGTCAGAGAAAGACAAATACCATATGATTTCACTCATACGTGGAATTTAAGAAACAAAACAAGGGAAAAAAAGAGAGCAAGACAAAACCAAGAAACAGACTCTAGAGAACAAACTGATGGTTACTAGAGGGGAGGAGAATGGGTGGATGGGTGAAATAGGGGGTGAGGATTAAGTGTATACTTATTATCCTGAGCCCTGAGTAACGTATAGAGTTGTTGAATCACTATACCGTATGCCTGAAATGAGCATGACACTATATATTAACAGTACTGGAATTAAAATAAAAAACTTAATTAAAAAAAATTCCCTTTAAGGTACAACTTACCAAACTGACACCAGAATAAACAGAAAACATGAACAGTCCTAAAATAATTATTATTAAATAAATAAAATCCCATAATCTATAGCTGTCCCACAAAGACAACTCCATTTCTAGAAAGCTTCACCACCAAGTTCTACCAAAAATTTAAGCAGCCAATAATGCTGTTTACACATTCCAGAGAAAACAAAAAGAGTGAACATTTCTCAACTAATTTTATGAGGTCAGCATAATCTTTCTGCCAAATCTGACATGGAAATGATGAGAAAATAAAAGTATAGTCTTACTCAAGAACATGGATGCAAAACTTGAAAAGAAAATGTTAAACTAAATTTGGCACTGTGTACAACGGAGAATACATCACCCAAGCAGGATTTAGTCTAGTACTTCAGTTTAATGTTTGAAAATGAAGCGATGTAATTCATGACCTTAACAGAATAAAAGAGAAAAATTCCACTACAGTGGCCCCACACTGATCCACAGAGCATATGTTCTAAGACCCCCAGTGGGTGCCTGAAACCATGAATAGTACTGAACCCTCTACGCACTAAGCTTTCTCCTTTACATATGTATCCATGATAAAGTTTAACTTATGAATTAGGCACAGTAAGAGATTAAGAATAACTAATAATAAAATAGAACAATTATAATATACTGTAATAAAAGTTATGGGAATGCAGTCCCTCCCTCTCTCAAAATATTTTCTTGTACTGTACCCACCCTTCCTGTGGTGATGTGAGATGACAACATGGCTGCGTGAAGAGATGAGGTGAGAGGAACGACAGAATGTGAGGCTACCGACCCTCTGCCGATTCACCTGCTTGGGAACTACAGTGGGCTGCCAGTGACTGAACCATGGAAAGCCAAGCCACAGATACACGGGACTGCCACACCTCTCAAAAGCAGCAAAAAAAACCATTTGATAAAATTCAAAATCCATTCATGCTTAAAATTTTTTGGCAAGCTAGAAACAGAAGAGAACCCAAATAAGCAAATACTGAACAACCTGATAGTAAAACACTGAAAGCTATCCTGCCGAGATCAGGAAAGAAACACAGACGCCTGCTCTGGCTTCTGTATAACACTGTACCGGAGTTCCCAGTCAGCAGAAAAAGAAAAAGCATACATACTAAAAAAGAAGTAAAAGTATCATTACTTGCAGGAGATCCTACTGGGTTCATAGAAAACCCAAAAGGGAACCTACTCAAGAATTTCCATTTCCAAGCAGGATGTAGTAGGTAGCAGAAATCTATTGGCCCTGTTACGACAACTCGGAAAAAAATAGATTTTTTTAAATCACATTTTAAAGGATATTGGACACCATGAAACCAATGAAGAATAAGTGAACTGAAATCTTAGAAAGGAACGGACCATTCCTAAGTGAGCAAGAATCACCCCCTGGCTATTTTCTTTCCTATACATTGTCTATGTGATTCCTTGTAGAAATTAAATCTGCAATTTGTGCAGATTTAGGGCTGAGGACCACGCCTGCATAGACAGAGAGAAAGAGAACTCAGAAGGAAACAATGTGTACTTGCGGAAAGGGCCTGCATCCACATCAAACACATAACCAAGATATTTGCCAGATTTTGAAGCTGTATAGGCAAGGAAGCACCTAGATGTTGAAGAACACCATGAGTTTTTAAGACAAACTGGAAGAAAGATATCTGTGCCACAAATTAGAGACAAATTAATAATATTTGGAATACTTAAAAAACATTAACAAAGAACCTCCAGAAAGATAAATGGGCTGAAGGTATCAGTTGATTTACAGAAGAAACACAGCCAAAAAAATGTGTAGAAAAACATGCTCATCTGTAATCAAGAGTTACAAATTAAAACTACCAGATAAGATTTTGCCCACCTTCTTTGCAAAATAATAATTAAGTTATATTCAGTAATATCAAGTCCTACAAAGGGAAGATATTCCTACTAAGTCCAATTCAGGTACATATCCAATGTTAATAAAGCTAAACTAGCCTAGCTGGTGCCTAATTTGCCAGCGGAAAGCCACAGAATTTTTCTAATCCCCAAAGTATTTGGCAGAAAGTTTGTGACACAGACCCATTAAGAAAGGAACTAGTCTAACTGGAAACATCGATTTTCTATTTGTGGCCTAAGGATCAGCAGGAAAATGGACAATAAAAGACACTGCTGGAATAATTAACTTTCTTAAATTAGTGGCATAATGGGAAAATAGTGTGCTGAGAGTAAACATGCATGAACCAGAAGTAAAATAAGTAAGGTTATACAGGTGGACTCCAGAGAGTCTTAAATTCTAGGTTAATGGAGTTTAAATTTTACCTGATATGTGATAAGCAGTCACTGAAGCAGTAGAACAGGGCTTTAAAAATATTCACCTGGCAGTAAATCAGGGAGAATCAGGGAGTCTAGTAAGGAAGCTACTGCAACAGTCCTGGCAGAAATAACAAGAGTCTGTTTACAAACTTTAACATTACAACCCTTAGGTTGCCTTAAAATTCTAGTTATGGTTAGAAACAGATTAAATAATACTTGAAGACTGTTAGAGGCATAGATAGTTGCCTGCTTAATTCTCAAACAACACCATGGCAGCAGGTATGCTGCATAATGAGGTGGCTTTTAATTATTAAGAAGCAAAAACCTTAAAATTACATTGATCAATAATTTTGGACATAAAGGTGACTTTTTACATGCATTGGTCAAAAAGGATTTTAAGATAATTACAATGTGACATTTTGACAATATAACAAAGAATGATTTAAGGGGTATAATAAATGTTTTTTTTAATTAACTGAGTGGATCAAATGTTAAAATGCATGTCAAAGGACTTATAAATTTCAGAAGGTTAACAGCTCGCTGATTAGAAAATTAGCATGTACTTTTGCTTCAATGGTCACTTACTTTCCCTTGATGGGTTCTGCCTGCCTGCCCGCCCACCTTCCTCACTCATGCCCAGCAGGGTTCTCCACGTGGGGAAACTGCCTCCTGCTCCCGTCTCATCTCCCCGCTGTGATTACCAATGGCAGATGATTTCAACAGGAAGGTCTCACTGTTCTCCTGGTTCAGGGATGAGGACCATGGCTGCCTCTGTACCCTTTTCCACTCCCAAACCATGCCTTCCCCCACAATGAGGGTAAAACAACAACAAAACACCACAACAAAATAAAACCCTAAATAAAAATTATAAATAAAGCCTAGAAGCTTACTCAGAAATCAGGCTAAACCTGGGCATCCAAGTTCTGTTTTGTGCACATGAATTCTTCAGTGTACATCTTTTTTTTATACTTTTTAAATTGAAATATATTTGACATATAACACTGTATAGTTGAGGGTATACAACATGTTGATTTGATATTTATTTATATATTGCAATATGACTGTCACTGTGGCATTAGCTAGCACCTTATCACTTCAGTAATTATCACTTTTCATGGTGAGAATAAATAAGATCTAGTCTCTTAGCAAGTTTGCTTTTAATACAATACTGTTGTCTAGAATTATTTTCTTATTCTTAACACCTCGTTTACATATAGCTCTTATAAAAGCTTCTCAATTTCCACTATGGAAGGTTCAAGCTGTACCAGAAGGCACACAGATAAGACTAACTCTGGTATTCGGGAGCAAGTTCTGGGTAGACAATTACAAAGTACTTCCCTAAAAATGCTAGCAGGAGTGTGAATGTTTTGCACTTCCCAGCAAATAATGTCTGTAATGTCTCCTGCTGCATGTCATGCACCCTAGAGCCACTGGAGGTCAGCAGAGATCCTGGTCCCACAGGGGGCAGATAGATGGGCCTTTCCACATCTGAGGCAGCAAGACCATCAGGGAGAGTGACAAATTCAACTTCCAAACTCCCCATACAAGGAGGACACAGAAGGTGAGAAAAGGGAGACCGTGATCAGCAGCTAAAGCAAGGGCAAGTTTAATTGTGTGTATGTGTAGAAATTTTGGAAAACAAAGACAATTACAAAGAAGAAAACAAGAACCATTTGTAATCCAACCACCACTGGGGAAAACCACTGGTAACATTTTTTTCCCCAAAGATTTATTTACTTGAGAGAGAGTGCAAGGGGCAGAGGGAAAGGGAATCCTCAAGCAAACTCCCCACTGAGCACAAGATCCCAGGACCCGGAGATCACGACCTGAGAAATTTTGATTATATCTTGCTGACTTTGAATAAAAGTTGCTCGACAAGCAGTGACATGTTTGTTTGTTTGTTTGTTTTAAGATTTATTTATTTATTTGAGAGAGAGAGGCTAGGAGGGGCAGAGAGAGACGGAGAATCTTTTTTTTTTTTTAAGATTTTATTTATTTATTTGACAGAGATAGAGAGAGATCACAAGTAGGCTGAGAGGCAGGCAGAGAGGAGGAAGCAGGCTCCCTACTGAGCAGAGAGCTCGATGCGGGCCTCGATCCCAGGACCCTGAGATCATGACCTGAGCCGAAGGCAGAGGCTTTAACCCACTGAGCCACCCAGGTGCCTGCAGTGACATGTTTCAATGGAGAAAAAACTAAACTCTGAGATTAGTCAAATAGTTAAGCTCCAGCATCAATACTTGCAGAATGGGTATCAGCAGCTTGGAAGAAAATCCCAGAAAGAGCAGAATAATGCTCTCTAATCAAAAGCACCATCAACACTCTTAATGGCACAGAAGTCAGTATTATGTGGAAAAACACAAAAATTAATGACTCAGAATTGGAAAGTGATGTACAACAGTCAGATTCTGAATGTGAAATTTTTTCAGGATTATTGAACAAACTTATTTTCCTTTTAAGGCCCACACACTAATGATAAGATGAAAAAATCTTTA
The DNA here is from genome assembly GCA_002007465.1 of Ailurus styani. Lineage (NCBI taxonomy): Eukaryota > Metazoa > Chordata > Mammalia > Carnivora > Ailuridae > Ailurus > Ailurus styani. Next base: position 2,755,728 of record LNAC01000163.1, on the reverse strand, counting down.
AGTCTAAAATAGTTCTCATGAGAAAAATTCTAAGTGAAAAGCACTGTGTTTTAGTTTAATTTTTCTTAGGTTTTTTTCCAGTTATAGCTAAAAGTGTGCCTTAGAATCAATGACAAATTAGATTTGATGAAATACTGAGGAAAACACTAAATCGTATTGTTGGGAGATGAGATAACCCGTGTGAAGTACTTAATGCAGTACCTACAAAATGAACAGGTCATAAATGCTACATCTTTCCCTCCATCTGTCCAACAACCATAATGGTGCACCTCCTTCGAGCTAGGCACCCTTCCAGTGCTGGGCACACAGGGGAAAAAGACAAGGTCCCTGCAATTACAGAGTACATTTTATCATTATTATTATTACCATCATCATTACTATTACGATTACTGCTGCGACTAATTGTTTCCACAGGCTAAAATCTTAAATGAAATTCATAAAACTCTTAATACATAATACATGTACCAAGAAGACATACCAATGTGGATTCCCTAAGTACAGTAAAAGAGAAAACCTCTATGATAACTCAGCAATAAATATATCTTCACCCGAGACGTAGAGATTCCCTGTAGGGGACCCCCACCCCAAGACGGGAGAAGCTAAAAGGGTGACTGTCAGATCTGTGATATGGATGAAACTGGACACCTGAGTCCTGTGCAGGGGAGTGAGGACACCTGTTCTGCTGCCATCAGAACTCAGACATAAATGCCCAGCAGGTGGGGAACAGGTTGTTCCACAACATTCTGCCTCTTGATTCTCTTTAATTGCCCTGGCTTTCTTTTTCTCTTCCTCCTGCTTCTCTCCTCCTACTTTGTTCCCTACTTTAAATGCAACAAATGGAGAATTCAGGTGCCCAGAAGGTGAACTAAATTTGAACCCTCAGATGAGGTTATTTAAACTATAAGCTTTACACTTGGGTTTCAAAATATAGGCCTAAACTTACAACATGGGAAGCATTCTGATGACACTCTAGTGTGTCAGTCTGAGTTCAAAATTCTCTTTCCATAGTTCCCACCCC
>LNAC01000163.1:2711047-2742431 GCA_002007465.1 Ailurus styani | reverse complement strand
ACGGAAAGCATTCAGGGAACAAAAGCTCCCGAGAGCAAACCCGAGCTGATTACTTAGCCTGGCCCCTGACGAGGGCGGAGGGAATCCACCTCAGGCAGAGACACTTAAGAATCACAGCAACAGGCCCCTCCCCCAGAAGACCAAGGGAAAAAAAACCATCCAGTCAAAGTCAAGTTCAAGATTGCTAAGCATTGCGGAACCCCAGAACTACGGAAAAGCAACGGAGACAATTCATGGCTTTTTCCCCATGATTCTTCAGTCGTTCAAAGTTCATTGATTTTTTTTTCTCTTTGAAATTTTTTCTTACTTTTTTCTTTTAAAATTTTTCCCTTTTCCTATTTTAACGTTCTTAACTCTTATATCGTATCAACACTTTTTATTCTTTTTTTAAAATTTCCATTGTTATAATCATATTTTATCCCTTCATTGTTTTTAACCTTATTTTTTTGGATACTTATAGGGTCTGTTCAATTCACCAATCTAATAGAGATAGATAGAGATAGATAGAGATAGAGATAGATATAGATATGGAGTCATAGACATAGATATAGAAACAGAAATAGATAATATAGATACAGGATTTTGTTTTATTCATTTTTGTTTAGTTTTTGTATGATTTTGTGTTTTTGTGTTTTTGTTTGTTTGTTTGTTAGTTTTTGGATTTGGTTTTTTGTTGTTTTGTTTGTTTGTTTTGTTTTGTTTTGTTTTTTTCCCTCTTACTTTTCTACCCAGTTCCAGGTCTCTTCTGAGTAGGTTAGTGTATATTTCTCTGGGGTCATTGCTACCCCTTAGTATTTAGTTCTCTCATCCATCTATTCCTATCTGCATAAAATGACAAGGCGGAAAAAATCAACACAAAAAAAAGAACAAGAGCCAGTAATGACGGCTAGGGACCTAATCAATGCGGACATTAGTAATATGACAGAACCAGAGTTCAGAATGACGATTCTTAAGGTGCTGGCTGGGCTTGAAAAAAAAATGGAAGAAAATAGAGAAGCTGTCTCTAAAGAAATAAAAGACCTTTCTGGAGAAATAAAAGAACTAAAATCTAACCAAGCTGAAATCAAAAAAGCTATTAATGAGGTGCAATTGAAAATGGAGGCTCTTACTGCTAGGATAAATGAAGCAGAAGATAGAATTAGTGATTTAGAAGACAAAATGTCAGAGAAAAAAGAAGAGGATGAAAAGAGAGACAAACAACTACTGGACCATGAGGAGAGAATTCGAGAGATAAGTGATGCCATAAGACGAAACAATATTAGAATAATTGGGATCCCAGAAGAGGACGAGATTGAGAGAGGGCCAGAAGGTATATTGGAGCAGATCTTAATACAGAATTTCCCTAATCTGGCAAAGGGAACAAGCATCAAAATCCAGGAGGCACAGAGAAGCCCCCCCAAAATTAATAAAAATAGGTCCACACCCCGTCATCTAATAGTAAAACTTACAAGTCTTAGTGACAAAGAGAAAATCCTGAAAGCAGCTCGGGACAAGAGGTCTATAACATACAATGGTAGAAATATTAGATTGTCAGCAGACCTATCCACAGAGACCTGGCAGGCCAGAAAGAGCTGGCATGATGTATTCAGAGCACTAAATGAGAAAAATCTGCAGCCAAGAATACTATATCCAGCTAGGCTCTCACTGAAAATAGAAGGAGAGATAAAAATCTTCCAGGACAAACAAAAACTCAAGGAATTTGCAAACACCAAGCCAGCCCTACAGGAAATATTGAAAGGGGTCCTCTAAGCAAAGAGAACCTAAAAGAAACATAGACCAGAAAGGAAGAAACACAATATACAGTAACAGTCACCTTACAGGCAATACAATGGCTCTAAATGTATATCTCTCAATAGTTACTCTGAATGTAAATGGACTAAATGCCCCAACTAAAAGACACAGGGTATCAGAATGGATAAAAAAACAAGACCCATCGATATGCTGTCTACAAGAAACTCATCTTACACGCAAAGACACCTCCAGATTTAAAGTGAGGGGATGGAAAACAATTTACCATGCCAATGGACAGCAAAAGAAAGCTGGAGTGGCAATCCTTATATCAGATAAACTAGACTTTAAGGCAAAGAATATCATAAGAGATGAAGAAGGACACTATATCATACTAAAAGGATCTGTCCAACAAGAAGATCTAACAATCATAAATATCTATGCCCCTAACATGGGAGCAGCCAATTATATAAACCAATTAATAACAAAATCAAAGAAACACATTGACAAGAATACAATATTAGTAGGGGACTTGAACACCCCCCTTACTGAAATGGACAGATCATCAAAGCAAAAGATCAACAAGGAAATAAAGGCTTTAAATGACACCCTGGACCAGTTGGACATCACAGATATATTCAGAACATTCCATCCCAAAACAACAGAATACACATTCTTCTCCAGTGCACATGGAACATTCTCCAGAATAGACCATATTCTGGGTCACAAATCAGGTCTCAACAGGTACCAAAAGATTGGGATCATTCCCTGCATATTTTCAGACCATAATGCTCTGAAACTAGAACTCAACCACAAAAGGAAAGTTGGAAAGACCTCAAATACATGGAGGCTGAAGAACACCCTACTCAAGAATGAATGGGTCAACCAGGAAATTAAAGAAGAATTAAAAAAATTCATGGAAACAAATGAAAATGAAAACACAACTGTTCAAAATCTTTGGGATACAGCAAAAGCAGTCCTAAGAGGAAAGTATATAGCAATACAAGCCTTTCTCAAGAAACAAGAAAGGTCTCAAGTACACAACCTAACTCTACACCTACAAAAGCTAGAGAAAGAACAGCAAAGAAAGGCTACACCCAGCAGGAGAAGAGAAATCATAAAGATCAGAGCAGAAATCAATGAAATAGAAACCAAAAGAACAGTGGAACAAATCAATGAAACTAGGAGCTGGTTCTTTGAAAGAATTAATAAGATTGATAAACCCCTGGCCAGACTTATCCAAAAGAAAAGAGAAAGGACTCAAATTAATAAAATCATGAATGAAAGAGGAGAGATCACAACCAACACCAAAGAAATACAAACAATTCTAAGAACATATTATGAGCAACTCTACACCAGCAAATTTGACAATCTGGAAGAAATGGATGCATTCTTAGAGAAATATAAACTACCAAAACTGAACCAGGAAGAAACTGAAGACCTGAATAGACCCATCACCAGTAAGGAGATTGAAGCAGTCATCAAAAATCTCCCAACGAACAAGAGCCCAGGGCCAGACGGCTTCCCAGGGGAATTCTACCAAACATTTAAAGAAGAATTAATACCTATTCTCCTGAAACTGTTCCAAAAAATAGAATTGGAAGGAAAACTTCCAAACTCCTTTTATGAGGCCAGCATTACCTTGATCCCCAAACCAGGCAAAGACCCCATCAAGAAGGAGAATTACAGACCAATATCTTTGATGAATACGGATGCAAAAATCCTCAACAAAATACTAGCCAATAGGATCCAGCAGCACATAAAAAGGATTATTCACCACGACCAAGTGGGATTTATTCCTGGGATGCAAGGTTGGTTTAACATTCGCAAATCAATCAATGTGATACAAGACATTAATAAAAGAAAGAACAAGAACCATATGATCCTCTCAATAGATGCTGAAAAAGCATTTGACAAAGTACAGCACCCTTTCTTAATCAAAACTCTTCATAGTGTAGGCATAGAGGGTACATACCTCAATATCATCAAAGCCATCTACGAAAAACCCACAGCGAATATCATTCTCAATGGAGAAAAACTGAGAGCTTTTCCCCTAAAGTCAGGAACACGGCAAGGCTGTCCACTATCACCACTGCTATTCAACATAGTACTAGAAGTCCTAGCCTCAGCAATCAGACAACAAAAAGAAATAAAAGGCATCCAAATCGGCAAGGAAGAGGTCAAACTCTCACTCTTTGCAGATGATATGATACTTTATGTGGAAAACCCAAAGGACTCCACTCCAAAACTGCTAGCACTCATACAGGAATTCAGTCAAGTGTCAGGATATAAAATCAATGCACAGAAATCAGTTGCATTTCTATATACCAACAACAAAACAGAAGAAAGAGAAATTAAAGAGTCAATCCCATTTACAATTGCACCCAAAACCATAAGATACCTAGGAATAAACCTAACCAAAGAGGCAAAGAATCTGTATTCAGAAAACTATAAAGTACTCATGAAAGAAATTGAGGAAGACACAAAGAAGTGGAAAAACATTCCATGCTCATGGATGGGTAGAATAAATATTGTGAAAATGTCTATGCTACCTAGAGCAATCTACACATTTAATGCAATCCCCATCAAAATACCAGCAATTTACTTCAAAGAAATGGAACAAATAATCCTAAAATTTATATGGAACCAGAAAAGACCCCGAATAGCCAAAGGAATGTTGAAAAAAAAAAGCAAAGTTGGCGGCATCACAATTCCAGATTTCAAGCTCTATTACAAAGCCGTCATCATCAAGACAGTATGGTACTGGCACAAAAACAGACACATAGACCAGTGGAACAGAATAGAGAACCCAAAAATGGACCCTCAACTCTATGGTCAACTAATCTTCGACAAAGCAGGAAAGAATGTCCAGTGGGAAAAAGACAGTCTCTTCAACAAATGGTGTTGGGAAAACTGGTCAGCCACATGCAGAAAAATGAAACTGGATCATTTCCTGACACCACACACAAAAATAGACTCAAAATGGATAAAAGACCTCAATGTGAGAAAGGAATCCATCAAAATCCTCGAGGAGAACACAGGCAGCAACCTCTTCGACCTCAACCGCAGCAACTTCTTCCTAGGAACCTCACCAAAGGCAAGGGAAGCAAGGGCAAAAATGAACTATTGGGACTTCATCAAGATTAAAAGCTTTTGCACAGCAAAGGAAACAGTCAACAAAACCAAAAGACAACTGACAGAATGGGAGAAGATATTTGCAAATGACATATCAGATAAAGGGCTAGTATCCAAAATCTATAAAGAGCTTCTCAAACTCAACACCCATAAAACAAATAACCCAGTCAAGAAATGGGCAGAAGACATGAACAGACATTTCTCCAAAGAAGACATCCAAATGGCCAACAGACACATGAGAAAGTGCTCAACATCACTCGGCATCAGAGAAATACAAATTAAAACCACAGCGAGATACCACCTTACACCAGTCAGAATGGCTAAAATCAACAAGTCAGGAAATGACAGATGTTGGCGAGGTTGCGGAGAAAGGGGAACCCTCCTACACTGTTGGTGGGAATGCAAACTGGTGCAGCCACTCTGGAAAACAGTATGGAGATTCCTCAAAAAGTTGAAAATGGAGCTACCCTACGACCCAGCAATCGCACTACTGGGTATTTATCCTAAAGACACAAAGGTAGTGTTCCTCAGGGGCACGTGCACCCGAATGTTTATAGCAGCAATGTCCACAATAGCCAAACTATGGAAAGAACCTAGATGTCCATCAACAGATGAATGGATAAAGAAGATGTGGTATATATATACAATGGAATATTATGCAGCTATCAAAAGAAACGAAATCTTGCCATTCGCAACAACATGGATGGAACTGGAGGGTATTATGCTGAGCGAAATAAGTCAATCAGAGAAAGACAATTATCATATGATCTCTCTGATATGAGGAACTTGAGGGGCAGGGTGGGGGGTTGTGGGGGGTAGGGAGGGAAAAATAATGAAACAAGATGGGATGGGGAAGGAGACAAACCATAAGAGACTTCTAATCTCATAAAACAAACTGAGGGTTACTGGGGGGTGGGAGGGTAGAGATAGGGTGGATGGGTTATGGACATTGGGGAGGGTTTGTGCTTTGGTGAATGCTGTGAAAGATGTAAGCCTGATGATTCACAGACCTGTACCCCTTGGGCAAAGAATAAAAATAAAATTTAAAAATAAAAAAAAGATCTCTCATGGATCAAAAAGCATCTGAACTATGGCTGTTTACTCCCATAAAAAGAGAGCCTGATTAATAGTAGTAATGTCAGGTCTATCTCAAAAGGAAGTTAATCTGTTTAAAAAAAAGAATAAATGATATTTATCGTTCAAGAATAGTTAATTTGTCTTCCCAATAAGTTTGAGAGCACAATTTCAAATTTTATGGTCCAAATTCAGTGAAAGTTAGGGACTACTATCTGTACTGTAATGTCTAATTAAGTACATAAAAATAGAAAGATGTGAAATGAGAGCCCACACCAAAAACACCATGTCTGCCAGTGAAAAGTGGGAGGAAAGATCCAGAGCTCAGTGTGAAAATGCAGTCCATGATTGTACTGACAACCTTTTACTGCTCCCTTCATCTTATCTAGTTATGAATCCCAAGAGGCAGAAATGAGGACTATGGTTTGTAAAATACTGAAATGTTTTGCTGTTAACCATGTCTGTACCAGTAAATCCCCCCAAATGTTAAACCGAACAAAAAAGAAGGTAATAGGTGCGTGAAGGTATTTGGTCAGGAGATCTGGATTCTAACTCTGGCTTGACTAGATGTTAAGATGTCGGACACTGGTTAAGTCACTTTACTTCCATTTCTCATCAGTAAAATGAAGTCAATGCGTGCGTGCACACACACACACACACACGCACACACACACACAAATTCTAATTATCAGGAAAAGAGCAAAGGGTAAGAAATTTGCAGTATGGAGAGTTCTGCATTCAGGCCAACTCGCCAGTAACTCAATGCAACAAGCTTTTAACAGTCTCAGTCTCCCAGAAATTGTCAGATGCATGAGATTCAAAGATTAATGAATAGTCTGGTCTCCACTTAAAAAGGAGAATTAAAAAAACCAAAAAGAAAGAAGTTCCTGCCTTTGAAGAACTGACGTTGCAACGGGTGAGACAACTAACACACAATGAACCAGAACTACAAAACATGGCCAGTCTGGTACCAGGAGAGAGGAGAGTTCACGTGTGATGGACGCACCCCGGAGGAAACACCGCTGCAAGCTCACTAGCTCAAGCTCGCGAGATCTGTCATGGATATGGAAAACCATGCTCCGCTGGGACCAGTGAAATCCAAGAGGCTGGACTATACATGAGTCTACCCTAAGTTTCTCAACACTCTCAGTAAACTGTAATCTGTAACTACAGCTAATTATACCTCAAAGACAGTCTAAGTCAATTTTAGCAGAATCTTTTAAGTAACAGAAAAGCAAATATCTGAGATAGTTTTATCTGCAATGACCACAAATGGTATTTTTGTAGGATTCTAAATCTAACAGAAATCCATTTTTTCCTAAAACTTTATTTCAATTTTACTTATTGATTTTGCTATTCACTTTGGCAGAACATTGCTATTTATGATTTACTACCTACATGCTTATTCTACTATATTATAATTTTTAAAAGTAATTACTTTGCAGACAAAATGCAAAGTAATACTGTAAGTACATAAAGATTAAATATTAACATTTATCCAAAGTCACTAGAACCTTCCATCTAAAGCAGAACATTTTTTAGCATTAAAAGAGAAAAAAGAGAATGAGAGTGTGTGTGTGTGTGTGTGTGTGTGTGTGTGTGTGTGTGAGTGCAGGAGAGGTAGGGATGGGACGATTTCTTCCAAGCTTCCTATTGAGGTACTTACAGTGCTGATCACAATCAACTCTGGCAAACACTACTTGATTTTCATTGGGATACTCTTCCTTAATGACATTAGAAGCTTCCTCAAAAATTGGATGCAACATTTGGCTGAAACGACACCTACGCACAAAGAAGGATACCAATTAAAACTGAAAAGCAGAAACAATAAAATCCTATTTCAGTTATTATCCACTAATATGTAGTATATGTACAATAAACAGCTTTTGAGACAATCTCATAGATAATTTAGTCATGGACCTGGATGTCAGTCATTGAAGATGAAGACGATTTTGAATTCAAAGACTTTTCCAACTCAGACTGTATAATTAAAAGATTTTTGGTTTTTGCACCTTAAGAAAATGGCCAATATTACAAAGCACACAGCTAAGGATCTCTCACAGAGGCCAAGAAACAAGTCTAATATAAGCCCTGAGGATGTATCTCCCCTTGGACTTGCAACTACTAAGACTTGGATATTTATAAAAGAAATTAGCTTTCTCTAAATAATGAACATATTTCTAGACTACTATACAAAATCTTTAAGAGAGTTAAGTTTGTTGCAAATACTAGACTGATTCACTTGACTAGGTCAATCAAATTTCACAGGCAAGTCAGTATACTAAATAAGTAAGTTGCATGAAAAGAATACATAGCATACAACATAATGTTCCACCTCAAAATTTATCCCTGGTTAAAATAGGCTTTCATATCTATGAACATATTAAATACATTAAAGCTCAGGAGCAAAAATGTGCAATTCCTAAACAAGACTTCTATTCATGTTTCCTTTGTCGTTTCTGTTTGTTCTATTTTTACTTTTAAAAAGGAGCACCAAACCTACAATATTCCAGAAACTTGATACTTCTAATTTTGACTGTCCCTTAATCAGGCCAACTACCTCACAAATACATTGTAGGTCATTAAAGAGACCTGATAAGAAAGAGAAGAAGAATCAGAGTCAGCACACAGCCAGCTGGGTGAGAATAGCCATTCTTGTATGAAAAAGGTACTGAGTATTTGTTAACAAACAAAACAAAACACAACTATAATTGCTACTATTGCTTCCAGAGTCCTTTTCCACCAAAGAATTTACTTAATTGAAGTCTATGAACTCTTTAATCTGCAGGTGATTAGGTAATACCTATTAAGTATAATTCAACAAAAGTCTGATAAAGCCTGTGAAAGGGTATAAACTGTATCCTTCCTCCTTGTTTCTTTTTATAGATACCTCCTCTAGCCCACTCACCTGACTTCCTAAGGAGATGTCCTAGAATATATCAAGGAGACACAATCTGTATCTTCAATCTCTTGCTTTCAAGTGGCTCCTTCCTCTTTTAGCATTCTTAAATCTCTCCCATCTGGGATAGGTGGGTGGGGTCTGTGGACATCAGGGACCGTGTCTTATTTGACTATGTATTCTAATAAGCATTTCAATATATATCTGTTAAATGATTAAATTGATAGGATGGAGAAACAGGAAAGGCTAGGTCCACAAGTTTGTAGTTTTTTGTTTTGTTTTGTTTTGTTGTTTTAAGAGAGCGAGCAAGCATGAGCATGAAGGGCAGAGGGAGAGAGAGAACTCTAAGCTGGCTCCGTGCCCAGTGCAGAGCCCATCATAGGGCTCAATCTCACAACCCTGAGATCATGACCTGAGCCTAAATGAAGAGTCAGATGCTTAACTGACTAAGCCAGCCAGGCACCTTAAGTTTGTAATTTCTTACAGTTTGCTAAAAATAGGGTGCTGGAGTGCAGGGGAGGCAAAGGGTAGGAACTGATGAACGGTTTCTTGAAGAATTAGGATATGGCCTAGTAAAGAATTAGTGAACAGGCTCCTGGCTTAATGGCAAGGTAAAGGCAGGTATTAGGGGCTTTTTCTGGATTGTCCAGTCTGCTGACCAGCAAGCATTTAAGCAAAGGTTCATGTTTCAAATAGGATCAATTTGAATACCAGAAGGTGAATGGGAAAGATGAAATAAAAGTTCAACTGCAATATCACCATACCTTCATACACATGTATCCATACATATGGGAAGTTACATTTATAAGATATAACAAAACCAACAGATCTGTTAAAGGACCTTAAGGATCATCTGAATCCAATCTCCATTCTAGTGATTGAACCCACCCTTTACAAATCAACCAAATGAGTAAAAGTCTTTGCAGGGACAATTTTGGGGGTACTTACTAGTATACTTATTAATATGACCTGATGGGGGGGGTAGGAATAAGCTTTGGAGTCAGACATACCTGAGTTTAAATCCCAGTTCCACCACTTACTAGCCATATGACCTTTCTGAGCCTCAATTTCCTCAACCTAAAATGGAAATTATAATACCTACCTGCAGGGTAGTTCTGAGCATTAAAACAATGTACATAAAGACCCTTAACAATGTACATAAAGACCCTTATGTGCATAAATGCACATAACAGCATTACTAAGTACCTACTATGTTTCATTACTCTTGGAGGCAAACAGTATTTTTAGGCAGTTCTATTAGAGAATTCCTCCTTAAGCTGTGCCACATTTATAACTTCCAAACAGAACTCAGAATCTAGCCTTGAAGGCCACACGGTATATACCTATGTCATATGGTCAATTTCCTAAGTTTTATTAGTTGAATGAAAGAGTATTAATTCATGAAGAACTCAAGATGTTCTTTGAGTAATATGTTTTCCAAAATAACTGCAATTAGTCCACATTTCCAAATCAGCTTTTGCAATAAGCCTCAATCAAGAGAAATGCGTTCTAGTTTTAACTTTGCCACACCTCTGTCAGCTAACCTTGGGAAGACACTACTCCTCTGGGTCTGAGTTTTATTTTTAAAGTGTAGTGGACTAGATAATCTTATACCCAATTTTGTGGCTTCTGTTACATTGTGGACAAACCCAATTTACCTTGGAAAATGCCACCTTGGTTATACATTTTAGAAATGGTATTTTCTCTGTGTATCTTCAACATTTTACTGAAGTCCTTTAAATAGCTATACATCGATCATGCAGTAAATACATATTACGTACTTATGAGCCAAGTACTACGCAGAGCACCTGGGGATTAACGTTGGCAATAGACAGCTATGGTAACTTTGCACAAAGCTAAGGCTGTAGTAGGTAGCTACCAACTCCACTACAGCATACAAATGTTCTGATGAGCTAAGTATCTGGTGTTATGGGAAGACAGAAAAAGGGTGGGAATATTGATCTAGGAAGGTGACCTGGAGGAAGTGGCATCTAAGACTTGAAAGATGGTTAAGACTTAACTATGCAAATAAATGGGTGAGAGAAGAGTGACCCATCTAGGCAGAGAAAATATGAGTAAAGTTCCAGTGATGAAAGAGTACAGAATATTACAGAAACTGAAATACATTCAGTACAACTGGAACAGAATGTGGAAGTGAAGAGGGGCAAGAAATAAGATGTAGAGGTAGGGTAACTTTAGGTGTTAAGTCACTGGGGGCTTTCTAGGGCAAGGCAAGGGACCTAAAGTTACTAGAACACCATTTAAGGGTTTTAAGATGAGGTGTAACCTTAATTCAGTTTGCACTTTCAATAAACCACTCTGGCTTACTTTATAGAGAACAGAATGGAGACACATAAGACTTGACAAGCAGAAAATAAATAAGGAGCCTGTCACAGGGTTTAGGTAAGCTGGACTGTGGCCTTAAGTAGGGCGGTGGCAACTAGTAGGCAGTAAGCCTTAAAGGGTCAAATAAGATAGACTGTCTAGGAATAAGGATTATGTGAGAGTTTCAAACTTCTCTCCAACTCAGGCTTCCTTCTACCTATCCCCCTGTCACATTCTTTAACATCTACTACATGTTTACGCCCTGGTTTTAGATGCTGGGAATGCTAAGACATTATCTCTGCCCTCAATGTTGATTTGCACAAATATAAAAAATAAAATAATGTAGTAAGAAAACGAAAGTGGTATCCAGTACTATATGAACACAAAAGACAAGAATCTGATTCAGACAGGGGAAGGAGTAAAGGCTTCCTAGAAGTAGTAGAAGATAACATGTCTAAAAGTGTCAACAATAAATTTCCTTCTAAACTCACCACACCCACATCCTCACCTCCAAATACTGCCCTACTTCCTCAGTCAGGAAAAATACAGAATTGCAATGTGTGTGTGTGTGTGTGTGAGTGAGAGAGAGAGAAAGAGAGAGAGAGAGAGAAAGAGTGAAAGAAAAACAGAAAGAGAAACAGAGAGATGTATTGGGGATAGAGGGGATGGATTTGAGTTTCTGTTACTCCTTTTAAGATGTGGGATAATGGAATCAGATATATATTTCTCTTAAAATACAAATGATCATGAAATTAAGCTGCTCCCTTTGTGACTGAACCTTATTTGACTTTGTATATGGAATATTGTCTCACATAAGAAAAAGGCTTCCCCCTTCACCCTTTCTAGCAAAGAAAAACTCACATGTAGCAAGAGAAAAGGAAAAAAACTAAATAATGCAACTTCACCCCCCACTCCAAAAAACAAAAGTAAAATTATTACTTACCAGTCAGCATAAAAATTTACTAAAGCAACATCAGCATTGTCTGAAATTGAAAAACAAAACCAAACAATCTAAGTTAATTGTGTCCACGTAACTGACATAATCAAAGAGATGGTTTCCATCGTGGTTTTTTTTTTCTCATTTATGTAAAGGCCTGCTAAAAACACACAGTAACAAGTTACCTGTCATTCAGAAACCCATACACAGAGTCATAAACGATTATATTAATTTGTGGGAAATCCTGATCCTTTTCTCTATATCCTTCATCTGTATATCTTTATTGAATGAATATAAAACAAAAGGAGAAAGAAACCCAGATCAGGAAAGTAAACTACTAAATAGCCTACTCTCATTAAAAGTGCGGTGGAATGATCTTGATTTGAATAATAGTTTTTCTTTTTTTCCTTAAGAGAGAGGGTGAGTGTGAGTGGAGATGGGGAGTAGTGGGGGCAGGAGAGAAAGAATCTTAAGCAGGCCACAAAGCAAGGCTCGATCTCATGACCCTAAGATCATTACCTGAGCTGAAATCAAGAGCCAGATGATCAACTGACTAAGCAACCTAGGTGCCCCTTAATGATCCATTTTTTTGATCTCCCATATACATGAATAACTGAGAATTGGCTCTGCAAGAAAATTCTATTTCACAGAACAGATCTGTGTAACTAGGGCGCCTGGGTGGCTCAGTGGGNTTAAGCAGGCCACAAAGCAAGGCTCGATCTCATGACCCTAAGATCATTACCTGAGCTGAAATCAAGAGCCAGATGATCAACTGACTAAGCAACCTAGGTGCCCCTTAATGATCCATTTTTTTGATCTCCCATATACATGAATAACTGAGAATTGGCTCTGCAAGAAAATTCTATTTCACAGAACAGATCTGTGTAACTAAGATATTTCTAAAGTTCAGATGTCTCACCTAGTGGCAACAAGTAACCTACAACTAATAATGCTGCATAACATGCACACTTTCTGGTTCCTATCCATTAAACACCTCTTCTCTGTTGCAAAAATAACAGTATCATTTGCATATGAGGATATGAAGTCATGAGAAAGATACATTTGTTACTTGTGCTTAAACTTCATACAGAGAAACTAAACTCCTCAAGTACTCACAAAAATAAACACGAAGATATTCTAGAATTTGAAAAATGAAAGAATGATTTGTGAGTTTCAATTCTCTCCTTCCTTTTTTACCTTCAAAGCACTTTTTATCCACTTGCTTCTTCACTTTGAAGCAGTGGCTGACAAACAGCAGTCCCTGGACCAGAAGCACCAGCAGCAGCTAGAAACTTACAGAAATGCAAATTCTTAGGTGGGGGCTGGCAGTTTCTATTAGAAACTTGGAACCAGCCCTACCACTACAGATATTAATAAGTCCACCGGGTGATTCATGCATGGTAAAGGTTAGAGAATCTTTGCTCTAAAGAGATCCCAGAACGTGGGATAGACTTTTTAGCATTTAAAACCAGTTCTAAGAACACAAAACAGTGTATGATATTCAATGAATAACTCCTTTTACTTTTATTATTTTTGGTTTAGCTCTGCTTACATCAGTGGATAAAATAGAGTGCTTTAAAAAAAAGAAGAAATTGTTTAGCATTGTACATTTTCTTAAATCTCCTAAACTATGATTTTCTATCAACCATGTATTTACCTTCCCTCTACTATTTTTAAAAACAGAAATGTTTCCCCCCCACCAAGTTAATTGTATTCACAATCTTACTGTCAGCAAACAAAGCATTCAGTAAAACACTTATTTAATAACTGAACCAATGACAATAAAAGAGATCAGCGTCGGTGAATTAGTTAAAAGTTAAAGAAGACAAAATATTTCTAGACCGTGTCCTAAGATCATGAACATTTAGTATCACACAGTGGGAACTGCTGGACTCTAAGTAGCTCTGGCAAAATACTTTATATCAGTGGTATTTATGACAAGGCAAAGAAATATAACAAGACTGAAAGTTTATTTTTAACACAGGAAAAGAGACTTACACATTTTAAATTTTACTACAAATCAAAACCAAAAGTGCTTTCTTAATTCAGGAAACCATGAAGCTAATCAAAATGCCAGCTCCTCAACTGTTCTCATAATTGAGATTTAACTTTGTTTTGGTATATAAACTAGCTCTTTATAAAGAAGTATACTTTAAAAATATCAAGGTACTTACTTAAAATGTCATCTATATTCTCTGTATCAAGACTTGTTATTTCAGTTGTTACAGGAGTAAAAACCCAGGTTACCTGGAAATTTTAAAAATGCAAAATTAATAAATGTTTCCATAAAAGGCAAATAATGCAGAAAGTCTAATAAAAAGAAAATGAAAATTTATTAAGTTGATTCCATTTATTTAAAAAAATCACTCAATTTAGTTCTATCTTTATTATTCTAACCCTTCACTAGATCAACAAAGTAGAAGAACTTTTTTTTTTCTTTAAGATTTTATTTATTTTTTTGACACAGAGAAGGAGATAGAGAGTACAAGCAGAGGGAGCGGCAGGCAGAGGAAAAGGGAGAGGGAGAAGCAGACTCCCCTCTGAGCAGGGAGACCCATGCGGGGCTCGATCCTAGGACCCTGGGATCACGACATGAGTGAAGGCAGACGGTTAACCCACTGGGCCACCCAGGTGCCCCAGAAGTACTAACTTCTAAGCCTAGAAACTGGTAAAATAAAACTTCCTATATTTCCAAATACATAAAAGCGATTGCTTCTTAATTAAGAAATTAAGAATTGATTCATTCTTTTAAATTAATATTGCAACAAATTTATGGTGCAACAAGAAAAAATTTACTGGATTATTATCAATTTGGAAAGAATACAAAGCCAAAGCTAAGTCTCCTGACTCTATCCCACCATGTTTCTAAGATAAAACAAAATACTAAAGAGAAGAATTCAAGAAAGACTTCAAGTTGTGAACCAAAAGCCTTTTCTGCCTCATCTCACATACTGGTGATAACAATGTGTTAAGTGAGAGGCTTTTAAGAAGAGTATATGAATTTTCTACTTCCAAAACATTGAACCCAAAGTTGAAGTTTATCAAAGAAAATATTAGCTTGCTATCTGTATTAATAAAGAAAAGACAAACTAAACTAGCAACAGTTCACTTTGTTTAAAAAGTAATACTTAGTGTATTTTATTTTTAGGTTCCACCTTTAACACCCTGTGTGTTTATGGAAATCCATTCACTGGTGGTTGCAGTGACAAGTCAGGCCCTGACAAGGGACTGAAGACTACCCCTGTGCCCACCCATTTCATAGACACTTTAGTAGTCACAACTGTTACAACTCAAAAAGTGTCTACTTTACCCACAATTCAGTTTCTGAATGGTATAAAGAGCCATGCTGTTGTTGGCATGTAAATGAGCCCAGCTATTTGAAATATTTCTATTAATTTATTATTTCCTTAGAAAAAACCAAATAGCACTAGTCTTATTTTCAAGTCACCATAATCATGCGGCCAATAGTAGACTATCAATCCTGCTAGCAACCAATAAATTATACTCTGCTAGAGGTAAACTAGCTAAGTTAAAAATCTCTGAATATATTGACATATGTAACTAATTTCATTATTTTAATGCCCTAAACATTAACTGGAAAGATGTAATTCCCTCATTAGTCATTATTTCCTCACTATCCATATCTCAATTAACAGACTGAGTTAAGTGTATGACCTCATCAGTGTATGACCAGCTGTGCAACCTGCTGAAAGATTAACTGAGGCATATTAAAAATTTTAAGAACCCATTTGAGCAAAAATCAATTCGAATCGGGTAGCATCCAATCTAACAGAGAGAAAAGAAGTTCCAAGGACCTGTACAAAATGAAAGGAAGAAGTGAGCAGGAAAAAGGAAGATTTACAAGGCAAAAAAAAAAAAAAAAAAGTGGGTTATTGTAAAGTCACTTTTCCTTTCGGAGATGGCAGAGGTCTATGAGGCCTATTAGTGAACTAGTGCAGACCAGGCATTTCCTGGTTGACTGGTTTAAAATTCCATTTCTGAAGTCCATCAGAGAAAGACAATTATTGTATGATCTCTCTGATAAGAGGAATTTGAGAGGCAGGGTGGGGGTTTGTGGGGGGAAGGGAGGGAAAAATGAAACAAGATGGGACTGGAGAGGGAGACAAACCGTAACAGACTCCTTAGAGCTGCTGGCTGGGGGGACGGGGAATGGGGGGACAGGGTGGCTGGGTGATGGACATTGGGGAGGGTTATGTGCTATGGTGGTTCTGTGAATTGTGTAAGACTGATGATTCACAGACCTGTACCCCTGAAACAAATACTACATTATATGTTAATTTAAAAATTAATTAATTAAAATTCCATTTCTGGGAAAATCAAATCTATAATTAAGTCTTAGTTTGGTAACATGGGGCTTAGCATAAGTAACTCCATTTTGGACCTGTTGTTTTGCTTTTAACAAAGCCAATTATATTGATACAAGATTTCAGAGTGAACTGTGTTGAAAAATTCAAGAAGGTGATGCAAAAATATTATCATAAAGCAACAAAGTTGGTCATTATCAAAGTCAAGTCATTAAATAACTTGACAGTCATTTATGGAGCATCTACTAGGTATTGAAGGCACAAATGCAGAAGGCATGGTATGCTCTACCTCAAGAAGCTCTTCAGATAGTGGTGACAAAGAGGGGGAAAAAATGTCAAACATAGATAACCATCTTCAGTTGTATAATCCAGGGAAGCCCATTTTTGAAGAGTTAGTTGATACCCATCAAAGTTGTTTACAGAGAAAGTATATTCTAAATTTAACTGCTTTTTACTTTGAAATACTTACATGACAAAAATATTTACATGCCAGATGATAACAAAATTGAGACAACAATCAAATTGGGTTGCATTAAATACCTATTAGTTTAGAAACATTGTGCTAATTATTAATAAGCATGCACTGATAAGATGCATTCACCTAACAGATGTGTTGAAGAGGGCCCAAAGCAAGAAAATGGTCTCTGACCCAATCATCTCTGCACCCTGTAGGGTGTAAAGGAGGTGTTTTAGCATTAACATTTTTATTAATATGCAGTATAAAGGGAAAGACAGGTTGTTTATCTAAACTGTTAGCAAGCTCCACTAGTCTGACAAATTGTTTCTTTTCATGTCAGCCCTAAGCCTAAACAAAATTCTCCCAGGGAAACATCTTTATGTCAAATGCTTTAGTGCTTAAGTAAAATAAAGACAAGTAGCTCTAGACCAAGCAAGTAGCTCTAGACCAGGAAGAGAGGGAGTGTAATAATTCATTTTTTTAAAATTAAGACTTGAAGTAAACTTTTATTTTCTTTAAAAGAAATAACAAAAACCTATGAAGACATTTTGAATAGAAGATCTTAACAGACATGGAGAATATTAGCTTCTAATGATGGACTATTTAGACAACATGTAAATATACACAAGTACACTTATGATATTTTATAAGTTGGTCATTTTCTTCAGTTCATTAGCTCTTTTTCTTGCCAAGAAAACTGAAAAGCACCTCCAATCACCTAGAAGTCAATAGATAATTCCATCCACATGCATATTTTGTGATTTTGAAATAGTAAACATTTTTGTGCATTTTGAAATATTAAACATTTCAGTCTGAGATGTATCGAGTGATATGATCTTATATAAAAGGCACGTCAGTGAAATGTCAAATATTGTACCCTATTTCATTAAAAAAAAAATAAAATTGACAGGCTAGCTTTAAATAAGAGCTTCTTCAACAAGAATATTTTTTTCCATTAGAAGGTATTTTTAAATTGAGATATCTTTGGGATCTAAAAAGCTTTCCTTTCCTTCAAGCTCCCTGTATCCTCCATGACCACCTAACTGGCTAGTGATGCCAGTGTACCATCTATTATTTCCATACCATTTCTGAAGCCAGCCAGCGGTCAGTTGCTTTTCCCAAAGCACACCCCACAATTTTTCTGCTCCCCCTTCCCCCTTTTTTTTTTAAAAGATTTACTTATTTGACATAGTGAGTACACACAGTGGGGGTAGGAGTGGAGAGGGAGAGAATCTCAAGCAGACTCCCTGCTGAGCACAGAGGCCCAAGTGGGGCTAGATCACATGACCGATGAGATCACAACCCATGAGATCATGACCTGAGTTGAGATCACAAGTCACACACTTAACCAACTGAGCCACCCAGGCACCCCTCCTCTTCTCTTTGTATACGAGGTTTCCTCTACCTGGAGTGTCTTCTTCTCCACTACTGCATAATCAATCCTTCAAAGATTGATTTCTTCTTCCATGGAGATCTATCTGGTTCTCCTGGTCAAAAATAACTCTCCTTTCTCAAAAGTCTAACCTGTGCCATGGGATGGGAATAGAAAAACACAAAATGTGCACTAGAGGAATGGGAGCTACTGTGAAATTAACATTCTTTCCCGATAGACATTAAGTTGAAACAAGATACAATGAAACACTGATTACATGATAACAGACAGTATTTTAGAAATAAATTTTGTAGATTTTTTGAGTAAGCATTCTCAATGTTAGGTCAAATTTTAATTGTGATAATATTTATATATACATATATATATATTTATACACACACACACACGCATGCATAACGCTAGCACATACAAAATGCTCTAGCAGTCACTGCTAAGTCCCAGTACTGTTCCTCTTTTGTAAAAACATTAACTGAGCAAGACACTAATCCAACAGGATCTTCTTCAGAAGTCTGAACTAATGTCAGTAGTAATAAAACATACTGGAAGTGAATTATAAAAGCTTCTCTGGAAAAAAAAAAGCTTCTCTGTTCACAATTATAAAAATAAATTTTCCTTGTACATGAAGGCCATCTGAGTGGCTGTTATTTAAATATAACCTTAGTGGGAAATACTATGACACTCCATGAATTGAGTGTTTCCCTTCAATTCTAATCTGCTCACAGAGGTCAGACTAATCTTTCCAAATGCTGCTTTGCATACATCAAATCATATGTCAAAAGAACACAAATACAAAACCAACCAAACAAAAAAACCTCCAAGGGTTTTTCTCTGCCTACAGTATAAAAGCCTAAATCCGTAACCTGGCATTTAGGACCATTCACAGACTTGCTTTCCTAAGTAACATCCTACTGCTCCCAATCCATATCTTACCCTCCAACTACCATGACGTACAGAGTAATCAGACATTCTAGTGGGCCATATACTCTGGATGGCTTGAGACAAACCCAATGCTGTACAATACTGCTAAAAGCACCACTTCTTTTCAAATGGGTTCCAGTTCGGGCAATAAATGATATGGTCACCCTATATGCAGTAGACCTTTGGCAACTGAAAGGAATCATAATAAGCTTCTCACGAATCCTCAATTATTAAGAAGTATATAATGTTTTCCGACATAAGATACAGTAAAAAGAAAAATGGAATGAGAATGAATAGAGAAGAATAAAGATGGACTCTGATATGAATGCTGCTGAACCAATTACTAGCCTCACTTACTGACTGAGACACTAAGCTCTTCTTTGCAAGGGAATAAAATCAGTAACTCGGGAGAACCCTTCAAGGGTCACTCACAAATGAACAGTCCATATCCGGAAGTCACAAATCCAAGAATCTAAGGAGTCTACAGCACACGCAATTCCTAAAAATGCATCTCCTTACTGTCTTGCATCCATAATTTGCTGGTGTAGTTTCCTCTTGGAACATCCTGCTTGCAACAGGGCTATTCAGCTTTTGAGACCCAATTCAAATGCCAGCTTTCCTATGAAGACTCTCCAGATGATCCCAGACCCCAATGATTGATTTGTCTCTGCTCTGAACCCACAGAGCACTTTCTGGAGGGTGTTAATAGATTATTAATTCACACAGGTTATCTATGCTATCCTACCTCCTTCAGGAGACTAAGTACCTTGGAAGAGAGACTGCACCTTATTCAACTTTGTATCCCATAAAATCATTTACTACAATAGGCTAGTAGTGTATACAGTAAGTACTTGTATATGAGTGTACAATACAGTACAGTAAGTACCTTGTATACAGTAAGTACTCAAATATGTACTAAGTGAGTGAAAGAGTAAATGATGTTAATATACTAAGAATATAGAGGGAGGATGCTGGAGGTGAGAAATGGGGGAAGGAAGTTCAGAAAAGGGAACAGCCAACAAACATTTTTTGAGAGAAAGAGAAAGAGAAAGAGGGAGAAAGAGAATGAGTGGGGGGAGGGGGCGTAGAGGGAGAGAGACAATCTTAAGTAAGCCCCACACTCAGCATGGAGCCTGACACAAGGCTAGATCTCACAACCCTGAGATCAAGACATGAGCCGAAATCAAGAGTCAGACACTTAACTAGTTGCCTAAGCTACCCAGGTGCCCCCCAACAAACATTTTTAACATGTTTGAGGATAATAAGGTTATCAAATAGGAATAAAGTCTATTAAACTTGTTTTTAATTACGTAATGGTGAAGAGCATACCACTAGGAGATTATTTACATACTTATGGAGAGGGAACCTCAGAAGTGATCTTCCTAACTCCTACAGAAAGCCCTCCATCACACTAAAAGCTGTGCGAGCTTCTAGTTATACCCTCTTCTGGTTCCCCCACAGCTATATACTCTGACAAGATTTCCAGACACTTCCACACATGGAATACCCTCATTTAAGAATAGCTATGTTAAATATCGTGAAAATGTCTGTGCCACCTACGTGCAATCTACGCATTTAACGCAATTCCTATCAAAATAACATAAATTTTTTTCAAGGAACTAATAATCCTAAACTTTATATGGAACCAGAAAAGACCCTGAATAGCCAGAGGAATGTTGAAAAAGAAAACCAAAGTTGGTGGCACCACAATTCCAGATTTCAAGCTCTATTACAAAGCTGTAATCATCAAGACAGTATGGTACTGGCACAAAAACAGACACAGAGACCAGTGAAACAGAACAGAGATCCCAGAAATGAGAGACCCTCAACTCTATGGTCAACTAATCTTCGACAAAGCAGGAAAGAATGTCCAATGGAAAAAAGACAGTCGCTTCAACAAATGGTGTTGCGAAAACTGGACAGCCACATGCAGAAGAATGAAACTGGACCATTTCCTTACACCACACACAAAAATAGACTCAAAATGGATGAAAGACCTCAATGTGAGACAGGAATCCAACAAAATCCTTGAGGAGAACACAGGCAGCAACTTCTTCAACTCCAGCCGCAGCAACTTCTCCCTAGAAATATCACCAAAAGCAAGGGAAGCAAGGGCAAAAATGAACTACAGGGACTTCATCGAGATTAAAAGCTTCTGCACAGCAAAGGAAACAGTCAACAAAACCAAAAGACAACTGACAGAATGGGAGAAGATATTCACAAATGACATATCAGATAAAGGGCTAGTATCCAAAATCTATAAAGAACTTATCAAACTCAACACCCAAAGAACAAATAATCCAGTCAAGAAATGGGCAGAAAACATGAACAGACATTTTGGCAAAGAAAACATCCAAATGGCCAACAGATACATGAAAAAGTGCTCAACATCACTCGGCATCAGGGAAATACAAACCAAAACCACAGTGAGATATCACCTCACACCAGTCAGAATGACTAAAATTAACAAGTCAGGAAAGGACAGATGTTGGCGAGGATGTGGAGAAAGGGGAACCCTCTTACGCTGTTGGTGGGAATGCAAGCTGGTGCAGTCACTGGAAAGAGTACGGAGGTCCCTCAAAAAGTTGAAAATAGAGCTACCCTATGACCCAGCAATCGCACTACTGGGTATTTACCCCAAAGATACAAATGTAGTGATCCACAGGGGCACATGCACCCCAATGTTTATAGCAGCAATGTCCACAATAGTCAAACTATGGAAAGAGCCCAGATGTCCATCGACAGATGAATGGATAAAGAAGAGATGGTATATATACACAATGGAATACTATGCAGCCATCGAAAGAAACAGAATCTTGCCATTTGCAACAAGGTGGATGAAACTAGAGGGTATTATATACTAAGCGAAATAAGTCAATCAGAGAAAGACAATTATCATATGATCCCTCTGATATGAGGAATTTGAGAGGGAGGGCAGGGGGTCATGGGGGTAGAGAGGGGAAAAAAAGAAACAAGATGGGATCAGGAGGGAGACAAACCATAAGAAACTCTTAATCTCACAAAATAAACTGAGGATTGCTGGGATCTGGGGGGGTAGGGATAGGGTGGCTGGGTTATGGACATTGGGGAGGGTATCTGTTATGGTGAGGGCTGTGAAATGTATAAGCCTGACGATTCACAGACCTGTACCCCTGGGGCAAATAATACATTATATGTTCATAAAAAATTATAATAAAATAAAAAAAAGAATAGCTATGCTACACTGGTGAATAAAAATCTGATTTTTTTTTTAAGATTTTGTGTATTTATTTGAGTGAGAGAGGGCAGTCAACAGGGGGAGCAGCAGCGGGAGAGGGAGGAGACTTCCCACTGAGCAGGGAGGCTGACATGGGGATCGATCCCAGGACCCTGGGACCATGACCCAAGTTGAAGGCAGACACTTAACTAAGCCACCCAGGCACCCCAAAAATGTAATACTTCTTGTGCTGCTTTATTTTAAGGTGTTAAGTCAGTCATGAAAAGCAGTAATTTAGGACTTTTAGGACCAGAATCTAATAAAGCATCAGGCAGAAGATGTTACTAGGTATTATTTCTGTTACTCAAATAATGGTCTCTAAAGCAGCAGCACTGGTATCACCGGGGACCTTGTGAGAAACTCAGACTATCAGGCCCCAGACCTACTGAATCAGAATCTCCACTTTGATAGGATCCCTAAGTGATTCCCATGTACCTTAACGTTTAGGAACCACTGCTTTAGAGAGCAAAGCCTCTGACTCTACAAGCAAGCATGAAAACAATTTAACACTCTGTGCAATGTTTTTAGTCCTCAAATACAAACACAGGAACAAGTAAGACTCATTTGTGAGAAGGCTGTATTGACATGCAAAATACTGTGGTTTTAGAAAAATGTGGAGTCTATAATCTTATTAGAAATTTACAAAGATGTTAATTTTTTAAAGTATGCTGCCTACTGCCTGAATAGATATTTCTGCATGAAAATTACTGGCATTAAAATAGAAGCTTTAATAGAGAATGTTTCCTTCCATGTAGCATTACCATTCTCAATTGACATTACATCTGCTAGGCATTCTGCAATAATAGCTTAGTGTATTTGTGCTAAATCTTTCATTTTCCTGCCTGTCAGGAGAGTCTCAAAGCCCTTTACAAACTGTGTCTCTCCTATAGCAAGAAATAAGTAATGTACCAGGCAACAGCTCTCTTCCACTCTAATCCAACTTGACAAACCAGCCTACTACCTGAAGTCTGGATGCCATGTTTCTCCTCCCTGGGGCCACTTCTCTGACTCTCAGTTTTGCATTAAGCTGGCAGGCAACAGAAGCATAGAGATTTTCAGTTGGCTGCAAGGAACTAAGAGATATGGAAGGTCCCCAGAGGAAAAAAGCTGAGGCTGACAAGCACTGTAAGAGCCTTGAAGCTGAGTATCAATCCCGGCACATCTCACTGTTAGTATTCCCACAAGTATTATAATGAACTAGAAGTTCAAAGAAAGGGGAAAAATAGGCCTAAGTATAGAATAACACTTGGAAGCTACTTTAACCCGTAAGTTGCTCAGTGATACAACTTTTGGACAAGTGATAAAAATTTTGGGCAGTCAGAACCAATGTGCTTTTATAAAGAAACATTAGAACAATTATAACATTGCTCATTAAATAAGTCGATATGGTGGGTGCAGACATGTTTGGGAAAATAAATTCTATACCCCCAAATAATCATTCAAATATAGGTAATATAACCCCTAAACTCAAATTCTGCCAGTAGAAACAACCATAGAAAATAAAAATAGGGGCGCTTGGGGGGCCCAGTCAGTTAAGTGACTCTTGATTTCCACTCAGCTCATGATTTCAGGATTGTGAGATGAAGCCCCATGGTGGGCTCCATACTGGGTGTAGAGCCTGCTTAAGATCCTCTCTCTCTTCCTCTGCCCCTCCCTCTTCCCTCTAAAAAATAAAAAATAAAAATAAGTTGCTGAAATTCCTACTTTTTCTTGCATATTAGTTATCTGATCATGCATGGATCTCCATTAAAACTGATGTCATTTCACAATGTACTACAAAGCTTCACTAACCAAGACAGTGTGGTACTGGTACAGAAATGAACAGAGATCAATGGAACAGAATAGAAAGTTCAGAAATAAACCCACAATTATATGGTCAATTAATCTATGACTAAGGAAGCAAGAGTATACAATGTGGCAAAGAAAGCTTCTCCAATAAATGGTGCTGGGAAAATTGGACATGCATAATAATGAAACTGATCACTTCTTACAACATATACAAAAATAAACTCAAAATGGATGAAAGACCCAAATGTGACACCTGAAACCATAAAAATCCTAGAAGAGAACACGACAATAATTTCTCTGACATTGGCTACAGAAACATTTTTTAGGTTTCCCCATTTTTAGGTTTCCTTAGGCTCCCCTAAGACAAGGGAAACAAAACAAACTACTGGGATTACATCAAAATAAAAACCTTCAATAAAACTAAAGACAACAGGGTGCCTGGGTGGCTCAGTCGGTTTAGTAGCTGCCTTCAGCTCAGGGTCCCGGGATCAAGTCCTGCAGCGGGCTCCCTGCTTGGCAGAGAGCCTGCTTCTCCTCTCCCTGCTGCTCTGCCTACTTGTGCTATCTCTCTGTCTAATTAATTAATTAATTAATTAAATCTTTANCTTGGCAGAGAGCCTGCTTCTCCTCTCCCTGCTGCTCTGCCTACTTGTGCTATCTCTCTGTCTAATTAATTAATTAATTAATTAAATCTTTAAAAAAAAAATCACAAAAGGCAACATAAAATGTCTTTTACTGAATGGGAAAAGACATTTTAAAATGGTATATCTGATAAGGGGTTAATATCCAAACTATATGAAGAATTTATACAATTCAACACACAACACACATCTGATTAAAAATGGGTAGAGGACCTGAAAAGACATTTTTTCAAAGACATACAAATGGCCAACAACATTATGAAAAGATGCTCATTATCACAAATGATCAGGGAAATGCAAATCAAAACGAGAGATCTCCTCATACTGTCAGAATGGCTAAAATAAAAAAGACAAGAAATAACAAGTGCTGGGGTGCCTGGGTGGCTCAGTGGGTTAAAGCCTCTGCCTTCGGCTTGGTTCATGATCTCAGAGTTCTGGGATCCAGCCCTGCATCAGGCTCTCTGGTCAGCAGGGAGCCTGCTTCTTCCTCTCTCTCTGCCTGCCTCTCTGCCTATGTGTGATCTCTCTCTTCTCTGTGTCAAATAAATAAATAAAATCTTTAAAAATAAATAAAGAAAAAAGAAAAAAAGAAAAAAGAAATAACAAGTGTTGGTGAGGATGTGAAGAAAAAGGAATCCTCACGCACTGCTGGTGGGAATGCAAACTGGTGCAGCCACTGCAGAAAACAGCAAGGAGGTTCCTCAGAAAATTAAAAATGAAATATATGATCCAATAATTTCACTACTCGGTATTTACCCAAAGAAAACAAAAACACTAATTCAAAAAGATATATGAATCCCTACGTTTACTGCAGCATTATTTACAATAGCCAAGACACTGACTCAAGTGCCCATCCATGATGAATGAATAAAGAAGGTATGGTGTGTATGTACGTGTGTGTNACTAATTCAAAAAGATATATGAATCCCTACGTTTACTGCAGCATTATTTACAATAGCCAAGATACTGACTCAAGTGCCCATCCATGATGAATGAATAAAGAAAGTATGGTGTGTATGTACGTGTGTGTATGTATACACACACACACACCTACATACACTGGAATATTACTCAGCCATTAAAAAAAGATGAGATTTTGCCATTTGTAACAACACGGACAGACCTAGAGGGTATTATGCTAAGTGAAATAAGTCAGAGAACAGCAAGTATCATGTGATTTCACTTACATATGGAACCTAGAAAACAAAACAAACAGACAAAAAGCAGAAGCAGACCCATAAACTCAGAGAACAAACTGATGGTTACCATCGGGGAGAGGGTCAGGGGATGGAAAAATGGGTGAAGGGGACTGGGAGACACAGGCTTCCAGTTATGGACTGAATAAGGCACAGCCCAGGGAATATAGTCAATGGTACTATATAACAGTGTTGTATGGTGACAGATGGTAGCTACACTTGTGAGCATTGCATAATGTATGAACTTGTCTAATCACTATGCTATATGCCTGAACAGAATGTGACACTGTGTCAAGTATACCAAAAAAAAAACAAAAACAAAAACAAAAATTTACTTTGGGTCCCCCTAGGTGGCTCAGTCAGTTAAAGGTCTGCTTTCAGCTTGGGTCATGATCCTGGAGTTCTGGGATCAAGCACCATATGGGCTCCCTGCTCTGCAGGGAGTCTGCTTCTCCCTCTCCCTCTGTCTCTCCCGTTTGTGCTCTCTCTGAAATAAATAATAAATAAAATCTTAAAAAAAAAAAATGGTATCATCCGTTTTGTTCTCCACCGTATTCTAAACATGGGATGAGAGCCTAATATAACACTACATGTTAACGGTACTAGAATTAAAATTAAAAACCTTTAAAAAAAAATTGGATGAACTGGGTGCCTGGCTGGCTCAGTGGGTTAAAGCCTCTGCCTTCCGCTCAGGTAATGATCTCAGGGTCCTGGGATCGAGGACCGCATCGGGTACCCTGCTCAGCAGGGAGCCTGCTTCTCCCTCTGCCTGCCTCTTGACCTACTTGTGATCTCTCTCTAATAAATAAATAAAATCTAAAAAAAAAAAAAGTACATCGTTAACTATTTAGAACATGTAAGATGCAAAAAGGTGGTTAAAAAGTCACAATGCCTCTTTCTCTCTCTCTCTCTGCCTGCCTCTGCCTACTTGTGATCTCTCTCTCTCTCTCTCTGTCAAATAAATAAAATCTTTAAAAAAAAAATGGATGAACTAATTTACCTGGAATAGACAATATAGTTCTCTGACCTTCAAAGAAGAATCAAAACCTTTTCAGAACTGGGAGTGATCTTCTCAATGTATAAAAAGGATTTTTCTCTTAAAATCACCCCATACTCCTCTAAAATCCCAAATTCTAGCAATGGTGGTACTAATAAAGCATGGGAATTGGGAGAAAAGTTAAGATGTGAATTGTTACCTTCTTTTTCTGTACACATTCTGGAACCAGGGGTGGGGCGTGTGGGGCACAATGTGAGACAACATCCCACTAATCACTGTCTCCTGATTAGTACCTAACACTGGATTTCATGGGTAACAGTCCAAAACAAATACTTGCATATATATGCCAAGAGAAAATTATGACTACTCTTCTTGTGCTACAATGTAATCTTGCCCAGGATGCCTGATGAAAAAAAGTTCCCTTAAGAGAACTTACATACATATTGGTACATACATTCTTTTGTTAGGTCATTCATTCCACAAATATCTCACTGAGTCATCTATTACATACATGCCAGGCACTGTACTAGGCACTATAGAAAGGGATGTGAATAAGATTATATATACATACACACACACATAAATATAAAACATCTAGCAAGATCATCAAATTTAATTTCTCTTCCATATTAAAAAAAAGATTCTCTCAAGTATTTTAAATCTTTTTTTAAAAAGATTTTATTTATTTATTTGAGAGAGAGAGCGAGAGAGAGCACATGCGCACAAGAGCTGGTGAGGGGCAGAGGGAGAAGCTGACTCCCGGCTGCGCAGGGAGCCCAATGTGGGACTCAATCCCAGAACGCTGGGATGATGACTCGAGTTGAAGGCAGATGCTTAACCAACTGAGCCACCCAGGCACCCCTCTCTCAAGTATTTTAATTTGAAGAGTTATTCGCAGTTTGTGACAAAGTCATTATCTAATCTCAAAAGATACTGCTAGGCACTGAACAATGAGAATTACACAGTATGTCATACTTCCTTTTGCCTAGGCTTTCAAGATGAAAGAGTTAATCATAACACAGAACAACTATACTGACACTGTTATTTTTTTTTAAGATTTTATTTACTTGTTTGACAGAGACAGACACAGTGAGAGAGGGAACACAAGCAGGGGGAGTGGGAGAGGGAGAAGTAGGCTTCCTGCCAAGCAGGGAGCCCGATGTGGGGCTCAATCCCAGGACCTTGGGATCATGACCTGAGCCGAAGACAGATGCCTAACGACCAACCCACCCAGGCACCACTACACTGACACTGTTATTGAGCAATCTTAACATCGCTAAAAGCAGAACCACCAGATATTAATGCTTCTTGATAGGATGCATTAGGAAATAAAAAGCACCACTCATGAAGTATTCTTAACCCCCAAAAAACTGAACCTGACCTCAATCTAATCAAGCCCAAGAACTACCATAAGGAAACAATGGATAAAACATGAAATGACACCATGGGGATACAAGCAGCAGCATCAAGCAATAGGACATTTTATAGGAAAAATGACAGACCCCGAGAAGTGGACCCTGAGACAAGTAGGTGAGTACAAGTAGCTTATCTGGGAGAAAAAGGAAGTACCCACAGAGAAAAGGGGAAGAAGGATGGGGAAGACAGCCAATATACAACATAATATAGTGAACTAAATGACAATGTTTTCACTTTTTAAAAATTTTTTCAAGGTTTATACCATAAAGGCTCTGAAAAATCCTAAATTGTATAACTGAAATTCTTCAACTGTCTTATTTACCAGTTTCTACTGGCATATATATTTCTAAACTGCACAACGTGAAGAAAATACCTCCTACTATGTCAAAAAATGTCTTTATTTCACTACTAAATATGTGACCCTGACCCCTCTTGGTGAGTCAACAGTCTTCAGTGAAAAACTATTCTTCAGTAAAACCTTTGGTTTCTTATTATCCACACTCACTTAGCTCTGGATGACTCTAGGGCTTTTTGGTTTTCTATTCCTGAGTACTATGTTCTACAATAAAAATATTTTATTAGCAAATCCAAGAATGACTCCATTTTTATATAGGCCTAATATGTTAATCCACTACTTACTTTAAAAATCTGTATCTTCAGGGGCACATGGTTGGCTCAGTCAGTTAAGCATCTGCCTTCAGCTCAGGTCACGATTCCAGGGTCCTGGGATCCAACCCCACGTAGGGCTCCCTGCTCAGTGGGGAGTCTGCTTTTCCCTCTCCCTTTGCCCCCCCCACCCCCGCTCATATTCTCTTTCAAATAAATAAAATCTTAAAAAAAAGATATGGAAAAAATCTGTATCTTCAAAATTGTACTGTTCCTTCTAACTAAACCAATTCTAAATGTCAATCAGAAGTAGTCTCTGCGGGTGCCTGGGTGGCTCAGTTGTTAAGCATCTGCCTTCAGCTCGGGTCATGATCCCAGGGTCCTGGGATTGAGCCCCACATCGGGCTCCCTGCTTGGGAGGAAGCCTGCTTCCTCCTCTCCCACTCCCCCTGCCTGTGTTCCCTCTCTTGCTGTGTCTCTCTCTGTCAAATAAGTAAGTAAAATCTTTTTTTTTTTTAAAGTAGTCTTTGAAAGGCCTTATACTTGCTGAAATACTTATCCTAATTTAATCATCAGGAAAAAAAGAATCTTTAATGCTGTCCATAGGCCTCATACAATTTTAATTAACTTTGCAAAGCAAATGGGTTTGTCTCTCCCCCTTTGGTCTAAAATTCCCCCCAGTGGTGGTCTCAAAGCTTTCATATACATTAAGGGTCATTACTTCATGACCTCCATCACTACCATGTAGTATTTTAGCTTTCTAAGCACTTCCACTGAAAGTAATCAGGGAATGACCACAGCATATTAAAAGGAAATCTGAATTTAAGACTCTATTTCTCTTGTGCACATCTATCTCCCTCTGCTTAACTGCCATGAGATACAGGTAAAGAAAGAAGGAACAAGCATAGGCCTAGACGATATAATGCTAAGTGAAGTAAGCTAAATAAAGAAAAACAAATATTAGGATATTACTCATATGTGGAATCTAAAACAAACAAATGAATAAACAAACAAAAAGCAGAATCAGACCTACAAACACAGAGAAGTTTAAACTGATGGTTTCCAGAGTAAAAAGGGGATGGGGGTGGGCAAAATGAGTAAAGGTGAGTGGGAGATACAGGCTTCTAGTTATGGAATGAACAAGTCAGAGGAATAAATGGCACAGCACAGGGAATATAAACAATGGTACTGTAATAGTGTTGTATGGTGACAGATGGTAGCCACACTTGTGGTGAGCAGAGCATTAATGTAGAGAGACGCTGAATCACTATGTTGTACACCTGAAACTAACATAACATTGTCTGTCAACCGTCTCAAAAAAAAAAAAAAAAGCCCATGGTCCTAAAAAGTTTACAATCCTCTGAAATGACAGAACAGTATAAATATTATGTACACAACAGCATAACTCTTACTCACTTTTCACCTAATAAGGCTGTAAGATGACCTGTATACAACATTTAAAATTTTTTTTCTTTTTAAAGATTTTATTTATTTATTTGACAGAGAGAGAGAGATCACAAGTAGGCAGAGAGGCAGGCAGAGAGAGAGAGGAGGAAGCAGGCTCCCTACTGAGCAGAGAGCCCAATGCGGAACTCAATCCCAGGACCTTGAGATCATGACCTGAGCTGAAGGCAGAGGCTTAACCCACTGAGCCACCCAGGCGCCCTACATTAAAAATTTTTATCTGATTTACCTGATATTGTTACCTCTAGAAAGGGAGGAGGAAATTAGGAATGGGAAGGGGCAGAGAGACGTAAGTTTTCATTTTTTTCCAATTATACTTTTTTCCATATTAAATTATTTAATCAAGAACATTTTCCTGTATCATTTGAAAAATTATTAACTAAGCAGTATCATTTGTTTTTACTCTTTTGACTTGTGTGGTAAGATTTTTAAATAGATTTCCTAACAGTAAATAATCCTTATCTCCTTAGAATAACTCCATCTGCTCAAGTTGCAGATTTAATAGTCTACTAAATTCTACTTGCAAATATTTTACTAGAATATTTGTTAATGGTTGAGATCGTTCTGTAGTTCTCTTCTTCTGTATTGCTTTTACTAGATATTTAAGTACTTTACTAGACATTTATGTCTCTAAAAACAACTGGACAAGTTTCATCTTTCACTATGACCTGAAGTAGTTTAGATAACACAGGGATGAGTATAGCATGGTAGTTGAGTATAGTCTTTGGAGGCAGACTATCTGATTTATGTCCTAGATCTGTCACTTCCTAGTGGTTGACAATGGGCAAATTAACCATTTTGTGCCACAGTGTTCTCAAAAAAAAAGGGG
>LNAC01000163.1:2656853-2710337 GCA_002007465.1 Ailurus styani | reverse complement strand
GGGGGGTAGGGAGGGAAAAATAATGAAACAAGACGGGATGGGGAAGGAGACAAACCATAAGAGACTCCTAATCTCACAAAACAAACTAAGGGTTACTGAGGGGTGGGAGGACAGGGATAGGGTGGCTGGGTTATGGATATTGGGGAGGGTTTGTACTATGGTGAATGCTGTGAAAGGTGTAAGCCTGATGATTCACAGACCTGTACCCCTGGGGCAAATAATAATAAAAATAAAATAAAAAATAAAATAAAATAAACCCAGAAGAAAGAGACTATCTATATTAAAGAAATTGAATCAATAATCAACAGCCTTCCAAGACAGAAAGCACCAGGCCCAGATAGGTTCCCTAGTGAATTCTACCAAACACTTAAGGAAGAAATTATACCACTTCTCTATCATCTCTTTTAGAAGACAGAAGCAGAGGAAATATTTCCTAAGTCACTCTATGAAGCCAGTGTTACTCTAATACCAAAACCAGGCAAAGACATTACAAGAAAACAACAGACCAATATCTCTCATAAACATAAATGCAAAAATCCTCAAAAAGATAGTAGCAAACTGAATCCAATAGTGCATAAAAAGAATTATATCCCATGCCCAAGTAGGGTTTATCCCAGGTATGCAAAGCCAATTCAACATTTGAAAATCATTTAATGTAACCTCTCACACCAACAGGTTGTAGAATAAGAATATGATCATATCAGTACATGCAGAAAAAGCATTTGACAAAATGCAACACCCTTTCATGATAAAACTTGCAGTAACCTAGGAATAGAGGGGAACTTCCACAACTTGTTAATGAACATCTACAAGGAAACTACAACTACCAATCATATTCAATGGTGAGAAACTTCAAGTCTTCCAACGAAGATCAGGTACAAAGCAAAGATGTTTTCATACCATTGTTTTACAAGATCATACTGGGGCGCCTGGGTGGCTCAGTGGGTTAAAGCCGCTGCCTTCGGCTCAGGTCATGATCCCAGGGTCCTGGGATCGAGGCCCACATCGGGCTCTCTGCTCAGCAGGGAGCCTGCTTTCTCCTCTCTCCTTTCTCTCTGCCTGCCTCTCTGCCTACTTGTAATCTCTCTCTCTCTGTGTGTCAAATGAATAAATAAAATCTTAAAAAAAAAAAAAAAAGAAAGTAAAAAAGATCATACTGGATGTCCTACCTAATGCAATAAGACATACACAGATTAGGAAGGAAGACACACAACTGCTTTTGTTTGCAGATGACATGATAATCAATGCAAATCCAAAAGAAATGATCAAAAAACAAAACAAAAAATCACATCCTGGAAATAATAAACAATTATAGCAAGGATGCAGAATACAACATGAATACACAAAAGTCAAGCACTTTCCTATATACCAGCAATGAACAAGTGAAATTTGAAATTGAAAACACAGTATCATTTACATTGGCATCTCCCAAAATGAAACACTTAGTATTAATCTAACAAAATATGTACAAGATCTATATAAAGAAAACTACAAAACTCTTGTGAATGAAATCAAAGAACTAAATACATGAACAGTTATTCCATATTCATGGATAAGAAAACTCAAAATTGTCAAGAAGTCAGTTCTTCCCAACTTCATCTATGAATTCGATGCAAATGCAATGAAAATCCCAGCAACTTATTTTGTGGATATTGAAAAACTGATTCTACATTTTATATGGAAATGCAAGATTCAGAATAGACAACACAATATTGAAGGGCAAGAGCAAAATAGAGGACTGACACCAAGCAACTTAAAGACTCACTAAAAAGCTACAATAATCAAGAAAGTGTGATATTGGAAAAAGAATACACAAATAGACTAATGGAAAAGAAGGTCCATAAATAGACCCATATAAATAAAATCAACTTATCTGACAAAGAAGCAAAAAGCCTTTTCAACAATGATGCTATAACACCTGGACAGCCACATGCAAAAAAAAATCACCCTTCACAAAAATTAATTAGAAATGGATCACAGAACTAGGCATAAAACAAAAAACTATACAACTCCTAGAAGTTTACAAAGAAGAAAATCTAGATAACCTTGGTTTTGGTGATGACTTTTTTTTTTTTTAAGATTTTATTTATTTATTTGACAGAGAGAGAGGGTACAACAGGGGGAGTGGCACGCGGAGGGAAAGGGAGACGCAGGTTCCCCGCCAAGCAGGGAGCCCAATATGGGATTTGATCCCAGGGCCCTGGGATCATGACCTGAGCTGAAGGCAGACACCCAACCAACTGGGCCACCCAGGTGGCCCTGGTGATAACTTTTTAGATACAAGACCAAAAGCATGATTCATGAAAGAATCAACTGATATGCTGATTTCATCAAAATTAAAAGTTTCTGCTCTGCAAAAGACACTGTTAAGATAGTAAAATTACATGCCATACACTGGGAGAAAATATTTACAAAAGACACATCTAATAAAGGACTCTTATTCTTAAAACTCAACAATAAGAAAACAAACAACCTGATTAAAAAATGGGCCAAAGACCCTACAGACACTTCACCAAAGACATACAAACGGCAAATAAACATATGAAAACATGCTTTGCATCATATGTCATCAGGAAAATGCAAATTAAGACTGAGATACCACTACACGCATATTAGAATGGTCAAAGTCCACAATGCTGACAACATCAAACGCTGGGAAGCATGAGGAGCAACAGAAACTCTCATTCACGGCTGGTGGAAATACAAAATGGTACAGCCACTTTGGAAGATAGTTTGGCTGCTTCTTGCAAAACTAAATATCCTCTTACCATGTAATCCAGCAATCCATGCTCCTTGGCATCTACTCAAAGGAAGTGAGAGCTAATGTTCACCTAAAACCGGCGCATAGATGTTTACAGAAGCTTTACTCGTAATTGCCAAAACTTGGAAGTAACCAAGACGTCTTTCAGTAGGTGAAAAGATAAACTGTGGAACATCCAGACAATGGAATATTACTCAGTGCTAAAAAAGAAATAAGCTATTAAGCCATGACAGGTTATATAGGAAACTTAAATGCATACTACTAAGTGAAAGAAGCCAATCTAAAAAGGCTACATTATGTTTGTTTCCAACTATATGGTATCTCATGAGAAACAAGACAAGAAATGGTAAAGCTATAGAGATAGTGAAAAGATCAGTGGCCAGAGGTTAGAGGGGAGAGCTGGATGAATCAGCAGAGCACAGAGGATTTTTAGGGCAGTGAAACTACTTTGAACGATATTATAATGGTAGTTACATGTCATTACACATTTGTCCAAACCCACAGAATGTACAACACCAACAGTAAAGCCTAATGTAAACTATGGACTTTGGGTGACAATGGTGTGTCAATGTAGACTCACCGACTGTAATAAACATACCTCTCTGGTGGGGGATGTTGGTAATGAGGGAGGTTATGTACGTGGGAAGGAAGGGATTACACAGGAAATCTCTGTATCTTCTGCTTTATACAGCTCTGAACCTAAAATTGTTTTTCAAAAAAGTCTATCTTGTTATTCCTTATTTCATTATTAATGCAAATACAGTTACTTCCTAAGTACCTTTAATGCAATAAAAATATTTAATTCGCTACTTCTATTTTCAAGCCTAAGGAATAACATTTGAGCCACATACATATGCACACAAATATTTTATTTTTTTTCTCCCTATGGATCTACATAAATATGGATTGGGGGTCAAAAAGGATCACAGAGACTGCAATGGGTTGAATAGGGTGCCCCCAAAATTCATGTCACCCAGAATTTCAGAATGTGATCTCGTTTGCAAAATGGGGCTCTCGCGGACATAATGAATGATCATGACATGAAATCATCCTGGATTTAGGGTGGGCCCTAAATCCAATGGCTGGTGTCCTTGAAAGAGGAGAGGACATAGACAAAGAGGAAAAGATGATGTAAAGATGAAGGTAGGGATTGCTGATGCATCTATAAGCCAAGGAATGCCCAGAGCCACTAGAAGCTATAAGAGGCAAAGGAGAACCTCCCTAGAACCTTCTCCCCAGAACCTTCAGAGGAACTATGGCCATACTAGTACCTTGATTTCAGATTTTTGGTTTCCAGAATGGTGAGAGGATACATTTTACGCCATCAAGTTTGCGTTAATCTGTTGTGGGAACCGTAGTAAACTAATAGAGGCAAAATCATATTAGTTCACATTTAAGAAGTAAGTACATGTACCAAAGAAGTCATGACCATTCGTACACGTATTTGGCAAAGCAAATAAATCACTGGCAACAAGTCTTGATCTTTATGATCCTTTCATATGATAATGACCTTGCATGTGAAAAACCTAAGACTATTATAAAATATTGAAAGTTATTTCATTGTGAAAATGCCTCTCTTCCTGTTTTATTTTACTTCTGCCAAGGAGGTAAAGGTTTTATACTGGTTTTTGTTGTTTTGAAGATTTATTTATTTTAGAGAGAGAAAGCGCGATCAAGAGGGGCAGAGGGAGGGAAAAAGACTCTCAAGTCGATTCCACCCTGAGCAGGAAGCCCAACACAGGGCTGGATCTCAAGACACCGAGATCGTGACCTAAGCAGAAATCAAGAGTTGGATGCTCAAACAACTGTGCCACTCAAAGCGCCCCAGTTTTATAGTGTTTTATTCTTTTGTTTCCTTAGTGCCTAGTATGATGTTTAACAAAGAGTAGAGGCTCCACAATGTTTGCTAAATGAACAGACTGAACCAAATAACTTTAAAGTTCTAGACATTCCACAATTCTATGAGACCACAAAAGAAGCCTATCTACTTAAAGATGGGAGAAGCCATGAATGACCCTGTTTCACAGTCAGGATGGGAAGCATTTTTGGAAATCTTTGCTTGAGGACTAGAACTAAATTATGACAGTGAAAGAATTACTTTTAAATAGGAAAAAAAGCATATACTTCACCATACAACAAGAATTCTAGAGACCTCCATCCCCCAAAAGACTTGAGAAAAACACTGGGCCAGCCTTGGGACAAGCTAGTAGGTAGAACAGTGACAAATTAATTCACAATGAAGAGAGTGAACACAAAAACTACTGTGTTCACCACTGGATTTGATTTAAAGAGAGAGAAAAAAAAAGCAAACTTCAATCAGCTTAAGTTCACATGCTCTATCACTGTGGAAATTGTAAACGTAATCATATTTACCAGTAAGTGAAACAACTGAGCAGTTCCAATGAACATTTTGTTTTCAATAATTCAAAAATGTTTCCAAATAAACGATCTATGTAGAGGGACGCCTGGGTGGCTCAGTCATCAAGCATCTGCCTTTTGGCTCCAGTCATGATCCCGGGGTCCTGGGATCGGGTGCCCTGCTCGGCGGGGAGCCTGCTTCCCCCTCTTCCACTCCCCCTTCTTATGTTCCCTCTCTCACTGTGTCTGTCAAATAAATAGATAAAATCTTTAAATAAATAAATAATAAAGAGTTTATATAGGCTAGTCTTCTAAATGGAATTCTCTCAATAGTCAAATAAACATGAAGGCCACAAAAACATATTTTATAATTTTGAAATTTGTTTTCCACATCATAAAATGTAAAGACAGCACTGAAAAACAGGATCATAAACTATAATGATTACTCAGTTATAAATTATCAGTATTATTGCTTAACTTCTTCACATCACCCTGGTCAATCCCTTAACCCCCATCAGCCTCTCTGACCTCAACTTTATTACGTCAAAATAGTAGTTATTTAGAATGACAAAGTTGAAGGGGCCCAAGTTTATCTAACTGCACAATACCCTCCCTACCCCTACCTTGTGCAAGGCTCTCCCTGACAGCATGCCTGGCAGAGGAGACATTTAGCTTCCAAGGGAACACCTGCTATGAGAGACAATTTACAAGGCAAACCAATCCATGATGAAGCAGCACCACCAGAAAGTTTTACCTTCCTGGGAGGAGCATCTGCTCACCTTTCCCTTCTACACATTCATCACAATTTTATCATGTACAGGTCATCGAGAACATACCCACAAGCTCACAGCAGTTGCCAGAAGAGAACCAATGGGGACAGAAGCACTGAAGCTGGTATGGCCTGTGGGGAATCCAAAAGCACATTCCATTCTTCAAGAGCTTCATGACCATGTGTGAAAAGTTAGTACACAAGATAGATGATGCAAGTACTGTAAGGCTTACACAAAGTATCTTAGGAAAAATGCAAGCAGAAAAATAGCAGAGCACACTGTCATGGGTTAGATAAGCAGAGTAGTTTCAATGGATAAATTAAGTGAATAGCAAAACCTGGCCATGAAAGTTCATATAGTGCAGTACTGGTAGGTACATTGGAAGGTTATGCTGAGGCCAGATTGTTAAGAAAAAAATACGATGGTATAAGAAGAGTAAGTATATAGCAGCAATGTCCACAACAGCCAAACTATGGAAAGAACCTAGATGTCCATCAACAGATGAATGGATAAAGAAGAGGTGGGGTATATATACAATGGAATACTATGCAGCCATCAAAAGACCCTGAAATCTTGCTGTCTGCAACAACGTGGCTGGAACTAAGGGTATTATGCTAAGCGAAATAAGTCAATCAGAGAAAAACAATTACATGATCTCACTAATATGAGGAATCTGAGAGGCAGGGCAGGGGTGCAGGGGGGCAGGGAGGGAAAAAGTGAAACAAGATGGGAACGGGAGGGAGACAAACCATAACAGACTCTTAATCTCAGGAAACAAACTGAGGGTTGCTAAGGGGTGCAGGAGGAGGGATAGGGTGGCTGGGTGATGGACATTGGGGAAGGTATGTGCTATGGTGAGTGCTGTGAATTGTGTAAGACTGAGGATTCACAGACCTGCACCCCTGAAGCAAATAATACATTACATGTTAATAAAAAAACAAAACAACAAAAAACAAAAAACAACAACAACAACAACAAAAAGAGTAAGTATAATACCCATGAAAGATGGACAGAGGGGTTGATATCTGCTGTAGCAGAAAATAAGATGGCATGAGAGACTTCTTATAAGAGAGGAACACAATGACTTCAAGACTTAAGAAAGATCAGTGGTCTGTATTTTATGAGGTAAGGCTACACAGTTAAAAGAGTGAAAAGAAATACAGGGAAGGACCATAAGGGCCTAGACTGGAGTGGGAGAAATCTGGGAGACTTTTAAAGGAAACTAAACAGGTCATGATGACAAACTAAAGGGCTGAAAAATTCAATGACCCAAAACTTAGGTGACTGACCTAACTGAAATGGGAAAAAGACTCCTTTAGAGCAAGAATTTCTGTGGAGTCACTGATCTGCTTCAATGTCACTAGGCCTCTGCCTTGCCCAGTCAATAAGAAAGCAGCTGACAGAAGACCACGTGCCTTCTACCCACCAGTATGAAGAGGCTGGCATTTGGCTACTTTTCATAAATAGGACAAAAAGCACCAAGAAAATAACTGAGCCCAAGGCACTGACCAAAGCACTAAGAGACTCCTCTGCTGCTCCAAACTTTAGGAAGGCAATAGTTAAAGCTGAGAGTTTAAAATGACGGGACGACAACACTGGGGTGGGG
Source organism: Ailurus styani (assembly GCA_002007465.1). NCBI lineage: Eukaryota > Metazoa > Chordata > Mammalia > Carnivora > Ailuridae > Ailurus > Ailurus styani. The sequence continues at coordinate 2,702,842 of LNAC01000163.1, read as the reverse complement.
GGAGAGGAGAAAGGCGGCTCTTGTACAGTCGAGAATATCCACATTTACTTCCTTATTGCTTTCTGTCACCCATATGCAGGCCCTTTCCCGTTCCCCAGTCTCTGGTGGGGTGCGGGCAGAGAGAGAAAGAAGGAACTACTAGAGCACGGAAGCAGTAGGGAGAACAGCATTTCAAGAAGAAATGGCGTAGTGACCGGTATGAAATCCTAAAAGGGTGATGAGCGGAAGACTTTCCAGAGAGCAGCATAATTCACAAATAGGAGGCTAGTGTGACCTTGGGAAGACATCACAATCATTTTTAAAAAGTTAAATCATATTCGTTAGCCTCTAGTAAGGTAGACCCTGGCTCCTCTATTTATAAACTTTGAATCTACAAACTTAAAAGTCGCCACAGATGTAAATCAAACAAAACCAAATAGATTCTGCCTGCCACCAATGGATGGAAGAAGTCATGCCTTGTATGGTGTGTCACTCTGGAGAGACACATCATAAAGAGAAATACTTCTTTATATTTTTGAATTATTTCCAGTGAAAAAATGGTTTGAATGGTATTAGCATATTAGCTTTAATTAACAAAATAACTTACTGATACAAATTACCTCTGTCCTAACAACAGGTTGATAAGCTTTACTTATAATACAAATGTCCTTTATTTCTCTCTTTTTAAAGACTTTATTAATTTATTTGAGAGAGAGAGAGAGAACACACAAGCGGGGGCAGGGGGACAGAGAGAGAGGGGAAAGCAGACTCCCCGCTGAGCAGGGAGCCCGTCTCGGGGCTCAATCTCAAGACCCTGGGATCATGATCTGAGCCAAAGGCAGACACTTAACCAACTGAGCCACCCAGGTACCCCTGTCCTTTATTTCTCCTAGAAGAAAATGTGCCCTGGGGTAGGTGGGTGGCTCTGTCAGTTAAGCATTGGACTCTTGTTTTCATCTCAGGTCATGATCTTAGGGTTGTGAGATGGAGCCCCATGTCCCTCCTGGCTTCCTGCTCAGCAGGGAGTCTGCCCGGGATTCTCTCCCTCTCCCTCTGCCCCCCACCCTGCCATGCACTCTCTCTCTTTAAAATAAATCTTTAAAAAAATGTGCCCTGAAGACAGACTCGTTCATTCCTTAAAATAAAAATCATTTCAACAACCTGAATAAAAGTACCTTTTAAGCCATTAAGAAAATATTTTCTAGGGCGCCTGGGTGGCTCAGTGGGTTAAAGCCTCTGCCTTCGGCTCAGGTCATGATCTCAGGGTCCTGGGATCGAGGCCCATATTGGGCTCTCTGCTCGGCGGGGAGCCTGCTTCCTCCTCTTTCTCTGCCTGCCTCTCTGCCTACTTGTGATCTCTCTCTCTCTGTCAAATAAATAAATAAAAAATCTTAAAAAAAAAAAAAAAGAAAATATTTTCTATCCTGTCTTTACAACAGGGGTATTTATTAACTTAGCACTTCAAAATAATATTCCAAAATAGGTAATAGACTTAGAAAATCATCTCATGTAGGAATACAGACAAGCTCTCTGCTAATTTCCTCAAATATCAAAATCCATTTTATGTTAGAACAGCTAAAGTTGGTCCAGGGAAATCTGTGCTACTGTACATATCAATATTCCCCCAAACAAACAGGCAAAAAAGACTTTCACTAAAGCATCAAATATAATAGGCTTAGAGATAATTAACTATTTCAGTTGTATCTAGCCAGGTGGTTTCTCTTGCCTCATGGGTCAATGAGAAAGGCTGAAACTCTGATTATTTTCCTACAGAATATTGGATACTTCTCAGAACTAAAAGCTATTTCTTGAGGACTCATTATATATCTTAAATCACTCTTCTGTTCGCGATAATAACTGGTATGTATCAAGAAGATATATATAAGCGTTGTAGAACTGGAAAACACAATTAACCCTCTTTTTTTAAAGATTTTATTTATTTATTTGAGAGACAGAGAGCAAGAGCAGGAGAGAGCATGAAGAGTGGGGAGGGGCAGAGGGAGAGGGAGAAGCAGACTGCCCGCTGAGCAGAAAGTCCAACAAGGGGCTCTATCCCAGGACCCTGGGATCATGACCTGAGCCAAAGGCAGAAACTTAACCAACTAAGCCACCAGGTACCCCTTCCCCTCCTCTTCTAACCAAGTACTAATCTTTGCAACTGGAGGGATCTGTGGATATATTAATGAGATTAGAAAAGCATGATTATATGATGAGCTTTTCTTGATCCAAGTTGAAATACCCACCATAAACTAGCTTATATAATAGGTTCTCGGCAGATACCTTCAGGAGTATCCAAATTCAAAAAGATTTACTATAGCCTCAGTTTTCATCATATCTATAACACTAAAAGTATGAGGCCAAAACTTACTGAAAGTAGTAAATATTATACATGTAAGTAACTTTACTCTCCAGTGGAAGCAATACTTAAGAGATAACTATCATATATGTAAGTTAGGCTTATAGGAACAAACTGTATAACCAGCAATTTGAAATCTTCCACACCTATACAAATAGGATTTTTATTTTTGCATCTTTTCAGTGACCAAAAATATGCTGTAATAATCTTCTCTTTCCTTACTAAATTCAACAAGAGAAAGATTATATATTTCCAAAGAATCATCATCATTTTTCAAATATCTAGTCAATTACAGGAGCGAGGGATATATTTTTTTAATGATTTTGAGTGTACAAAGTAATAGAAATGATGCCTTTCTTTGTGGAGCAAATGATACCTTTCAAACAGCAAAGTATAAAGCATGTTTCTCCACTTTCATCTCTACCACTTACAGGAATTTATTTGCTTTTGTATTAAAAGCAGAAATGCATATCAAGTTAGATTTCATTTCTATCAATCATAGTTACATTTGTCACTGTTTTGATAAGACTATGTCATAACTCACCAGGGGAGAGAGACAAGTTGATAAGTACTTTAAGAAACCACTAATATTCAGAACTAGACTTTTAGGGTAAAAAGCCTCATCCATTTACTCATTTCTGAGGGTCAAGAAAAGGAAGTACCAACACGGAAAGATGGTCAGCACAATTGCTGTCCTCCTCCAGGAGACTTTCTCCTTTCCATAAGCATGACTCCATCCATTTGACAAGCTTTCCTTCTCTATTCATTACCTTACAAAACAAAAATGTCTCCTATACGCCAGACATGATGCAAAGTATCCTATATAACATATATCTCAATTCTGCAACCTTACAAAATAACCACCCCTCTTTTGAAATGGAAAATTTGTCAGAAAGATAAGGAAATTTGCTTAATGTCAATCACGCAGCTACAAAGAGGTAGAGCTGGGAATGAGCTAGGTCTTTCCAACATTAAAGTCACTCTACCTTCTGGTATTGTCATTATCCTGGCAATCCGACCTTAAAACTATTTCCACAATGCATCAACTTTTCCTGAAAAGGATATACACCACATACCTAGGCTTCTAGGTACAGAAACCAAGAAACCAAACATACATTTGAGGCACACAAAAATATTTCAGGCTAAAAATTTTTACTTACAAACCCATATATTATCTCTTTCACGACGTTATAACATCTCTGCAGCTTAAGTAGGAATTATATTATTTCTGTTTTATAAATGTGGAAACTGAAACTTTACAGTATCTGGTATACAGTAAAAGCAAATATTTGTTAAATGATGAAGACTCAAATAGGCTAAGTGACCTCTCCAAACTGTGGCAGAACAGGGTTCAAACCCAGGACTCTCAATTATAAAACCAAAGGCCTATGCAACAAAATGCAACTGTTTCCATAAACTGTTGTCCTCATTATATACTGAATTTACATGCAAAACAAAGTACAGTTATAAAAAAAAAAGAGGTAGGCAAAAATAACTTGCTCACTTAATAGACTTTTAAGCTGCTTTTGTTGGTATAATAATAACAGTGCAATTATCAGCATCAGAAGACCACAAGAACTGGAAGCTAGTAGTGCCGGCTCGTTACTGAAGTGCACTCAATTTTAATACCACCGGATGGACAATCTACATGTTACCCCCCACCAAATGTATTCAACCACTTATCACTCATTGATTCTCTCATCCAAACATTTGTTGGGAAGTGTCTACTATGTACTGCAAACACATTCCAAACAGTCTCATTGTCTTCCCAGAACTCTGCAGAGGTCTTTATCCCCATTTGATGTGTGAGAAAATGGAAACTCAGAAAGGTTAAATAACTTTGTAAAGTGAAGCACTCAAGCGAGGAGTCATTTCCAAGTTACATGAATACAAGTACATGTACACATAGGGGCATCTTCTGTATTCCTACATAAACAGTGGTCTACCACTCTCCAACGGGACTGAACAAGAGCAAAAAACACAAACCTGCCTTGTTCAAGACATACATGTCACTATTAAAAGTCCTTTCAAACATGCACAGGAAAAAACTGGGAAAACATATATTAAAAAGTTATCAGCAATTGGGATATGAACTTTTTTACTTTCAATCTGTATCATGAAAGCATATTTCTTTCAGGAATCAAAAAATATGTTAAGAAATATGTTAGGAAAACTTTTTTTTTAACATTTGAAGTTACTACAACTATAGGCTGTGACCCACCCTGTCACATACAGAGGATATTTTTAATTTAGCATACTGGGGGCCCACTGGGGTAAATTAAATACTGGCACACTACATTACACCCAGCAGGAGCAACTGGGCCAGGGCTGAGGAGATCATCATTTCCAGGAACACTATTAGGAAGTGCTACCTTACTGGGTCAGGTGAGCAATTTTTTAAAAATAAAATAAAGCAGAGAAGAAGGAAGGGAGAAGGGAAAGGGGAAAGGAAAAGAGAAAAGAAAAGAGGGGGAGGAGGATCAGCAACAGCACACACAGTAAGAAGCACAACTTTGCAAAACGTGTTTCAGCTAGGAGACTTAATCTTCTGACACACCGCACCTTATTCACGGTATGACAACCATGCTGTCTTCCTGGCTGGTCCTTGAATAGGGTTGCGACACTCCCACATTTGGGACTTGGCCCCTGCCTGCAATGCAAGCCTTCTTCCTCAAGAAATCCAAGTGACTGACTCCTTCACTTACTTTAAGGCTCCTCTTCCTGACGATGCTTACCAACTATAACTCCCCTGAGCATTCCTGATCATCCTGACTCTAGCTCTACCTTTTCTTTTCTCCATACACTTAACAAATTATTAAGGACTTAATCTGTATATGGTATTGTATGAGAAACTAAGATCTAAGAATAAGAGAATGCGATACTTCCTGTTCTACAAAATCATAGAAGTGTGCAAATAACAACGCCTCCTAGGAGTGGGACATAATACCTATATTATTCCTCAGAAGTTAACAGGCAAGATAAAGTAGCAGATCCAAGACTTGAGCCCCCGTCTCTGACTGAATACGCTTTGTAAAAAGCTTTCTCTTTAGCCAATATACTTTCAAGTTATCATTAGGGGAAAAGTTATTCAAATCTTCTGGAAGATATCCTAAGACTACAGCTGAGGCAGAATTAAATAATAAACTGAATGATTCCTGAAACAAATAAGTAAAACATGCTTTTAAAAATGTAACACAGTTTTTACAATTCTAAAACAAAATAAGGGTCTCTAAAACTGTTCATTCAAAGATTAAACCAACAAAGAACCAAGAGCAGATCACAAGTCTTCCTATAAGAATCAGTCTCCATTCTTATAGTAAAAACTGGTGCTATCTAGGAAGCTTGAGAATTGAGCCAATTTTCTAAAAAATTATTTTTACTACCAAAAAAAAAAAAAGAAAGAAAAAGCAGCTCCTCTTCATTCTTAGCGCTTTCAGAATGTGAAGTCATTACAGAGTGCATGCTTGTCATAAGCAAGCTGAGATTCTACTGCACTTGGGCCAGAACCACAGTAATAGAAGTGAGAATGTCCAAGTATCTCTTCCTGGAATAAGTCCAAATCACAAGTTACCTGACCCTTGAAACACTTCTTTTAAGGAGAGAGACAGACTTCAATGTGGTGTGGGCATTTTCCCTCTACATTTTCCAAAACTTCAAATACAATAAAACAGCTGAATGGTAGGCATGTAAATATGAGAGTATCTTGTTCAAAGGACTGACAAGTTTTAACTCCACTTAATGTAAGCACTAGATATTAGTCTGTCTTCATGAGCTCATATAATTTCTGACCATGTTGAAGCAGGCAGGGGTAACATTAATTTGTGGATTTATCAAATTTGAAGATGAAGCTGCTTCATGAAGCTCCTTCTGACACCTGAAACAAACAACAGGTATCAACAGGCCACCTTTTTACAGGTAATTGTACTAACTAAAATGTATCTCTCAATAAAATGCCCCTAAAGCATCATTCCTAAAGATGTAGCCCTCAAAAGGGATTTTACCAGAGACAAACTGCAGCCCTTTATTCCAAGGTCAGGGTCACAGTCCATCAGAATGCCCATTAGATTCCCAAAACAGTCTATTCAATCTTACTCAATTTTCAATTGAAAAACTAAGGCCTCAATAAAGTGACTTGTCCTAAGTGACCTTGTGAACTAGTGGAAGAATCAATACTAACACATAAACTCTTACTTTCTGGTTTTAACTAGTGTTCTCTGGTGCCACCTTAAATCTGCTAACAAGCATCCAAAAGCCAAATGTGTGCTCATTGATAAGATCACTGACATTTCCCAGGTTATTGTTGTCCCTCGGAGAGGAAAAGACATGTTCCTCAAAACCCTTGAAACACTATTTGAGGCATTTTCCTCACTCTTTATTTCAGTTTGTCTTGGTTTCTGAGAGGGACTGCAAGAACAAGATCTGACCAGTACTATCCAATGGCACTTTCTGCAATAATGAAAATATTCCACAATTTGCATTGTTCAATATAGTAGCCATTAAGCACTTGTGACTTTTGAGCACTTAAAATGTGACTACTGTGGCCGAGGAGTGGAATTTATATTTTTTACTTAATTTTAATGAATTTTTTTAAAGATTCTATTTATTTACTTAAAACAAGGGAGAGGGGCTCCTGGGTGGCTCAGTGGGTTAAAGCCTCTGCCTTCAGCTCAGATCATGATCTCAGGGTCCTGGGATCGAGGCCCGCATCAGGCTCTCTGCTCAGCAGGGAGCCTGCTTCCTCCTCTCTCTCTGCCAGCCTCTCTGCCTACTTGTGATCTCTCTCTGTCAAATAAATAAATAAAATCTTTAAAAAATAAAATAAAATAAAACAAGGGAGAGCACGAGTGGGGGTGGGGAGGGAGAAGGAGAAGCAGGCTCCCTCTGAGTGGAGCTACGAGATGCTGATCCTGGGACCCTAAGACCATGACCTGAGCCAAAGGCAGATGCTTAACTGAGTGAGTCACCAGGTGCCCCTTTAATTTTAATTTACAGCACAACTCTAGACATCTATACCTTCGGTCATTACTACTGCATGTGATCCACTCATCTTACATCCATTCCCGCCTATTCGTTTCTTTCAGGGTCAAAAACTCTTCTAATTCCTAAAGAAAAATCTTTTTCTAAAATCTCTTAAATAAATTACCAACCTTCCCACTACTAGACTGTGATAATCTTAATGAAGAAATGGAAAAGGTATTGGCACTCTACTATTTTCACTCAAGTTTTTTTTAGCAAATACTACTACAATGTTTGAGATGATTTCTTCTCTTTCATTGCTTTTCTCTATTAGTAACGTTCATGTCTACAAACTCAGACGACTTAGACACAGAATTAAATGTGTTCAAGGCTCTACATAATGAGCTCAAGGTTCTACATAATGAGAAAATCACAGATCTGGAGGAACCACAGAGATCTTGACCACAGTATTTGATTCAATGGAATCAAAAGAATTAGGATTTGATTTCAATCTTTACAATAACATAATCAAGACCTGAGATCCAAAACATTACAGAAGACACTTTTGGAAAAGTAGCATTTCCCCTCCCTCTTGAATGGAGTAATTGGAACACGGGTTAGAATCCACTAATGACCATGATTTTTATTTCAGCTGAGGTAATAACGAGCTGTTTTAAAGGAAACTGCCGAATGGTTTTGCCAACTTCTTTAGGGCCAGTTCTGACACCTGGCCATGTCAGCAAGACAGAGAGTAAGACTTCTTTAAAAACAAAAACACCACAGGTACTCAATCCAAGTAAGAGATCTATTAAGTTTCAGAAAGGCACAACCCTTTTTTTTTTTTTTTTTTTTATTCATTTGACACAGAGAGAGAGATTACAAGTAGGCAGAGAGGCAGGCAGAGAGAGAGGAGAGAGGAGGAAGCAGGCTCTCTGCCGAGCAGAGAGCCCGATGTGGGCCTCGATCCCAGGACCCTGGGATCATGACCTGAGCCGAAGGCAGCGGCTTTAACCCACTGAGCCACCCAGGCGCCCAGGCACAACCCTTTTTATTCATTCCATTCAGGGCCAAAAATCAACCCATCAATTTAACCCTTCCAGGCCCTACCTCAGCTTTCCTCAAGAAGACTTCTCTGATTCTCCCACTGAGAAGTAATCTTTTTCAGTATATGTGCTGCCGAAGCGAGCATGAGAAGTAATCTTTTTCAAACACCTACAGCTGTACTTCTCCTACGTTAATGGTCACATGTGAAGGAGCTGGGTATACTGTCAAAGTGCAGACTGATCCAGCCACGGGTGAGGACATGGAAGAAACTCAAAGCTGACACGGGTGCCTAGGCTTTACAACCACACTCCTGGGTAGCAAGGTCTCTAAACCACTTCTACGAATACCTTAAGGGCATCTATCACTTTCCTTTTGGAATTCTAATTATTTACATACATATCTTCTCTCCCCAAATGAATTATAAATTTCTGGGAAGTATGATATGCTTCTCAATTATATTTTTCTCTTTCACAGCAGATAGCAAACAGGCATTCAAATGACAGGAAGAAAGAATAATACCAATGATATAAAGTTACTGCAGCCTGGGCCACAGATAGTTCCTCTATATGGAATCAAGGATAGGCTAAAGATCAATAAATGCTATGAAAAGCCAAACTTTTAATCACTTCCTTGGTTAGATGAAATAGAGTACAGCAAAGGTCAGGACCAGAAAAGCTGGCACCAAAGTATGCGGCTGTTCCTTGCACTGGATCAGAGTAAGGAGACACACCTCCAACCTGTTAAAGATTTTTTTAAGAAGATGGCCAATTACACATTAAATATATTAATTAGGGAAGATACAGAAATATCCTTTCTGAAAAGCAAAATATACTATACAAAGAATCTCTGAATCCAATGTGCTTACCTTATACACTAAAAAATTTAGTTGGGTGATTTCTCCAGGGTTAGGATGTTAAGTACATGGAAGAGACAGAACTTGTACAGAGATGCCAGACATTAAGTCCTGAATTCTTTGCACTCTGCTACCTCTTGAACAGACATTAAACCAATCAACAAAGGAATAACACTCTCCATTGTTCCTAAACTCTATCTTGTGAGTATATCTATTCTGAATTACTAGAGGAAATAAGAGTAAACAACTTTTTGAAAATGGGACAAATAACATGAACAGACACAAAGAGAATAACAAATGTCCAATATAAAAACATATTCAGCTTTGGTTGTAATCAAAGAAATGTAAATATAAATCAGATGCCAATTTTGGTCTACTAAATTGGCACAGATTACAAACACAGTCACTGTTGATTAGAGTGTGAGGACTCCAGCACACTCACACATTGCTGGTAGGTATACACATCGGTACAACTTTTCAGCAGGGCAATTGGGTACAATGTATCAGAAATCCCAAAGAACAAACATACCATATGAACCAAGAAATATAATTCTAGAAAAGTATCCTGAGGATGTATTTGGAGATTTGCAATAAACATCATACATGTATCTTTCATACATTTTTTCTGTGAAAAATTAGAAATAACCAATAATCTAAAGGTCTTAACAGAAGATGAAGTAAATTAAAGTGCATCTAAAGGCTGAGTTATCATAAAGCTATTAAAAATCATGGTCAGTACAGAAAACCCTTTTTTAAAGATTTATTTTAGAGACAGAATGTGTACCAGGGAGCAGAGGGGAGGGGCAGAAGGAGAGGGAGAGAGAATCTCCCAACAGATTCCCCACTGAGAGTGAAATCAGAGTGGGAAGGAGGGGGAGCAGGGATCAGTCCCACGACCCTGAGAGCATGAACTGAGCCAAAATCAAGAGTTGGCTGCTTAACCAACGGAGCCACTCAGGCGCCCCTAGAAAAAAGTTTTCAGTAACTGCAGCAATAAGACATGTTCTCCAAGGTTTTTACAAGTTTTAACCCACCAGAAATATTACTGAATTCTGAGAGGGTCGTATATTCTCATGCCTCTCAATGTAGCTGCATCATAGAATCAACTAAAGAAATAATGAGTTAAGAACTCGAACGCAAATGGCCTTTACGCATAAAAAAGCTCAATCGCGCTCATATTAAAAAACAATCAAATCAAAATGCACTAAGATACCATTTCTCACCAACTAGACTGACAAACACTATCTGTCCACATCACACCTTGTTAATAATGATATATGGAAATCCTATTACACTGTTGGTAAAATCACAAACTGGCAAAACTCATATGGAGAGGAATTTTGCAGACTCTAGCAACAGCTACAAAGTTACATATACATTTACCCTGTGCCTTAGCAATTTCAATTACAGGAGTCTACCTCAAAGATACACTAGCAAAAACATGTATGCACCAGATAAACTTTGCAGAACTATTTGTTACAGCAGAAGAATGGAAACAAGAGTGGATTTGGTACATCTACCAAGTAAAGCAATAACCAGTTTAAGAAGAAATAAGGAATATTTCTATCCTGATCTCTAGGATACACTTTAAGTTTTTATTTAAATTCCGGTTAGTTAACATACAATGTAATATTAGTTTCAGGTATACAACTTAGTGATTTAACACTTACATACACTTTTAAGTTGAAAAAGAAGAAAAAAGTAACGTATAATAAGCTATGGTTTACCAAAGGGTCCCAGAGAGAAACATATACATAAGAGCAGACTGCCTACTCTTGAAAAAATTTTTTAAAGTTTCTTATATTAGGAGGGATAAGAACATACAGACAGGAATAGAAGCTAGATTCATCCAAATAGTTTCCTTTATAGATTTGGTTCTGGAAGCAGTAAATTTTACGTAATTACACACTAGAAGGTAAGTTTTTGAAAACTAAAAAATGAAAGCTAAGTTAAGCAAATCAAACTATATACTGAGTTGGTGGTTGAGACCACATAAATTACAAATTTATAGGAAATGCAAGGAAGACAGAAACATAAAACCACACACAAGGATACCATCAGCAGTATCCGAATATGGGAAATTCTTTATGACAGAGGACCTAGTTCCTCAACAATAAATTACAAGAAAAGAAAATGAGGGGCCCTGGGTGGCTCAGTCGGTTAAGTATCCCACTCTTGATTTCAGCTCAGGTCATGATCTCAGGGGTCCTGAGACTGGGCCCAGCATCTGACTCAATGCTGGGCATGGAGCCTGCTTAACCTTCTCTCTCTCTCTCTCTCTCTCTCTAGCTCTTCCCCCTCTTCTGGCTGCTACCAACCACCCCCACCCCACCCACTACCACCTTCTTAAAAAAAAAAAAAGCACACACGACTGGAAGCAATTTCCCAATCCAGGTGTTATATACACGGTACTGTAACAGACTATCACTGCTGTCTCCAGCATTCAAATCATCCACAAAACATGAAGAACAGTAGAACAGTTAGGGGGGGCACAGATTATATAAAGTTCAGAACTGAAGTTGTAAACACACATCCAATGAATCAACCCAAACTATAGGAGACACAAAATACATAGTGAAATATAGAAAAGGTATGAGGAGCATTAAAGCCTCATTGCTTTTGCCAGGTGACTCAAATTTCTCTTCTGATTTATCGAAAATCAGTGTATCTAGACTACCTCACATTGTCCAAGGCGTACTGCAAATTCAGCAGAATTTAAAAATAATTTAAAGGCAATGGGGGTATTTCCTAAAACAACCCCAAAATAAAAGAATCAATCTCTAAGACCTTGATTTTAAATGTAGACATACACATTTCAATATATATAATAAATACAAATCCAAAATACATATGAAAGCCCAGGAAAAAAGTTATCACATTGAGATTGTGTCTTTAGTTACCCATCCCAGAATGGATTTTTAGGCATACAGTGCTATGTTCCAAAATGTTTTTGAGATCAGGAAAAAGAAAAATATTTTACTAGGAAGTCTAAAGATTATATGCTTCAGCTATTATCTTATGAACAGAACTAACTCTGAACAGATTTAGTTCTTTGGGACTGAGGTACAGTTTGGGGGAAAAAATACTGTAGTAAGAGAACATATGGCTTTTGAGGGAAAAATGATGACCTCAGCTAGGTGGGAACTTGGATATTCAATGACTGTATGTAGGAGGGAGTAACTTGGAAGTCTGAGAGGGGAAGTTGGAGGGAGGAGGAAGAAAGTACATTGGGGAAGATAAAGGATATAGTTTTAGACAGGTGGGATGCTGATGAAGCACGTTCCATTACTAGGACAGAATTACCAGTTAGATAGATAAAGACTCAAGTAGTGATTAAACAGATGTTTTATAAATATTTGCTAACTAGTCTAGGACAATTAAAACTGCTTTGGTAAACACTGTGTTCAAACTGAATCTAGCTTGACTTGTAATTCTGGTTTATTAAACCTTTTCTTGGGCTTTATTTTCCAGCCCATTAACTTTAGAAGTATTCTCTAAAATGTCTTCTAAGTTTCTATTCCTCTACATTTACTTAAATATACAAATTGTTAACTAGAATTTAGAATCATTAGGGAAAAAAACCTTTTTATACTTAATGGATTTGTAGGTTTTCTATAAAAAGTATGAGTTATTTCAAAATAAATACTTTCTCTTTCTTAAATTAAGTTCTATAAGCAAACATACCATTCCAGGGAAGTGCATCTGATGTAGTTTTCCTATTCAGTATTTTAACTTTTCTAATGTCTTAAGATTTTTGTCCTTTCTTTTTTTGGGTGATTTTTTTGTTTTTCGTAACCTAGAAGTAATTTCTAGCAGACAACTCACAACTGAAACCATTTTATCATTTTATGGATAGGGAAAAGACTAATATCTAGTATATTTAAAGTGAGAGTAGTCTTTAATAACAATGACTTTTATCGCAGTACTTTAGAAGAGAAGCACAGTGTACTAATGAAATTACCAAAAGAGCTCTCCACAGAATATTTTACTCTATACAGAAGTCACTGCTGTATAAGAAATGGCAATAAGACACTTCATCATTTAATATTACATGTTTAGGGCGCCTGGGTGGCTCAGTGGGTTAAAGCCTCTGCTTTCAGCTCAGGTCATGATCTCAGGGTCCTGGGATCGAGGCCTGCATCGGGCTCCCTGCTCAGCGGGGAGCCTGCTTCCCCCTCTCTCTGCCTGCTTCTCTGACTACTTGTAATCTCTCTCCCTCTGTGAAATAAATAAATAAAATCTTTAAAAAAATAATAATAATATTACATGTTTATATTCAACTCTTAGTTCTCAAAAGTGCTCTGACATCCCCTTTAGTTTTTCATCTTGTTTTTCTTTAAAGATCCAAATACTCTATATGGCTTTTTAATAGGACTTGCAAATCAGAAGGAAAAAACGGAGAGAAGGGAAAAAAAGGGGGGGGGGACAAGGGTGAGAGAGAAATTAAGAATTTCAAATTCAAATATTAAAAATGTAACATACTATGGTGGCATAAGCATTTCAAGTCAAGAGACCGGCTTCAAGTTCCAGTTCTGCCAGTAACAAGCTAGCTATACAACTTTTTGTGAGTCACTTAATTATGCTTTTCAAATTGTAAAAAAATAAAAAATAAAAAAAAGTGAGTTTGACCTAATGTTCATCTTAAATTCGGTTTTTCAAAACCTCCTACAATTAAAGTCTTTTCAAATATTGTGTGATAATAATGGCTCGATTAAAGGTACGTCATTTTGCCATATGGAGTCCGTCCTTCACTTTTGTCTCAATTTGATCTGCAGCCTGAATTACTTAGGCTGCACATTCGAGATGTACTTTGGAGGCAGAGGGACTGGGGAGAGATTCCTTTATACGATGGGATGGAACCAAGCAGGTGAGGGAGTTTAGGAATGAGTGCAAATATATGCAGAAGACCTGGTCATTCTTAAATCAGGAGCACTGAAAATTCTGCTTAAATTTCGAGGAGGGGGATGTGTGACAAAATCTGAGGGAGGCCCTGAGCTGAGGTTTCCAGATCATCACTGTCTCCACCCTTCAAACCTTAATTCCCCGGGTGGACTCCAAATCTGCCTCCAGTTCCGGGTTCCCAACCAATCGCATCAAGCCACAACAGAGGGTTCTGCCAACCCGGGCACCGTTCCAGAGCCCTAGTGTGAGATTCACAGGACCCCAGCACCTGTCGGCCTTCCCAAAAGGAGGGGGTGGGAGGGAACAGGAGGTCTGGCTCCCGTCCTTTCCGATTCAAGCTTCCACCAGGTCTATGAGCCCTCGAGCCTGAAGCAAGCCCGTTTGTCTGGGGGAAGGGAGAGCTCTTCGCCCGTGACCCTCCCACGTATCCTTCCCCCACGGCTAATTCTCCAGTTTACAGGTCCCAACCTCCGACTGTGGTTTCTCAGGCCTCGGGTACCGCGGGCCTGGGAAGCGGACAGACGGATGCGGAGAGTGAAGGCAGCGGGGAAGGGTGCACTCCTCGCTACCGGAGGAAAAGATAGGAAGGGCAAGGGTGGGGGCAGCTGTGTTCCCCCTCAGCGAGGGCGTGAGGCCGTCCGAGAGTCGGTCGTAGGGTCTGTCATTCCCTCACTCACTCACCAGGAGCAGCAGGGAGCATCTGAGGTCGGGTAAGGATAGGAAGACGGCAGGATTCATGGTAACGCCGGGGTTCGCGACTGGGACTGGGCAGGGTTGGGTTGGGTTAGGAAAGGGCTGGGCTCCGGGAGCCGGCGGCAGCGGACGATCCTCCCGGCAGCGGCACCTCGTCCTCTGAACCCGGAGCTCCAGCGGCGAACACCCGGGACAACTTGCAGAGAGGCCTCGCATGCCCTCACTTCCGGGTCCTGCCCGCCTCGGAGCATATTGGGAAATGTAGTCCTGCACCACTCTCGCTGAGTACGTCATCGGGCATCCAGAACTTCTTTCCCATCAGGCTCTCGGCCCAGGTCCATCGACTCCTCCGCGCGGGGTCCTGTGGGATAGAAAGGGCGGAGGACGATGAACCTCTGTTTTTAGAGGATGGGAACTACAATTCCCAAAGGGCAGTGCGGTCGAGCGCCTCGGGCGGCCTTGGGAGGGGTTCTTCTAGTTTCAGCGCGCTGGGGTCTCTCCCAGCCGGATGTAGTGTACTGTCCTGGCGGGAGGGGCGGCCCACGGGGGGTCGTGCCTCCTGGAGCCCCCGGGACGTGAGTCCTGGAGGAGGCGAGGGTGAGTAGGAAGGGGCCTGGCTGGGGAAACTCCCGATCGATCTGCATCATTGCCTTGGCCCCTGCTTCAGACTCCAGGCCCACCTGGCCTGGGCCTGTGGCCTGATCCTTCATCACTAGCCTCCTCGCCTGCTGCCTCTTCTTTCAGCACTAATTACTGCGTTATAAAGTTGGCGCCACCTCTCAGGGCCTCAGTTGAATGAGTCGATGACTTATCCCTAATTGTCTCTGTGGGGTTGTGTAGGGAATAGATGTGGGATAAAATGGGAAAGCACGTTATAAACTGAAAAGCTCAGTGCGACTGTGATTGCTACTAATGCATGGATCACTCCTACAGGATAATTACAGAATTCATTAGCCAAGCAATTGAGGATCTTCATCTGGCCCTAGTAGCTCCCCAGCCTCATCTGCAAACACCAAGCCAGATCCACGTGTCCCAGGTATTAGCCACACAATTAGTACTAAGTACCTGGGAGGCATTCTGCTTTTTTGAGGTTCTCCCTACTCCTTGTCTGTACTCTGGCTTTCCTGCTGCCATGCAATGGTCTTAGCCCTTTCTCTATCTGGAATGCCATCTCCAGTATGACCATCTCTGAGAATTTCCCAAAAAACCAACCCTTTAGTCCTGATCGGAATGACTCTTCCTTTGCTTGTGACTGCTGCACCACTAGTTCTGTACAGTTATAATTATTAAAGCATTTATTACACTGGCTGGTTTTATAATTAGTTAATGGTATCTGTACATTTTATAGCACTTTATAATTGACAAAGTGGTTTTACTGTTCATCTATAAAAGTTATTTACAAAAAAAACAGCACCGTGTGTGTGTGTGTGTGTGTGTGTGTGTGTGTGTGTATACACATATATATGTTTTTAGAGCTAGTAAAGGACCCTAGAGAACTTTCCCCAAGTGGCAAAATTAGATAGTGGTAGAACCAAGACTTTTAGTTAGCTCTCTCTCTTCTAGTCTTGTGTTCTTATGTCTAGACCACTCACCACTTCTCAGACAGAAGAGATAGAAATGGGGAATTTAAAAAGAGCAGATGTTCATGAGTATGACCTCTTTAGTCCAAGAAATTAAACTTTGATCCTGCTCACCCTCTGGACTTAGCCCTCAGCCTATGACTTTTCATTGGACAAATATTTACTGATACCAGCTATGTACCTGTTACTATGCTAAGTGCTAGCAAGTATGAGGTGAGATGTATATAACTGAGATCAAACTTAAGTGTATTTTTCAAAGGGTGTGAAGAGGTGTGTGCGTATGATTGCGATATGCCGGAAACCCTGGTCATTTAGAATCTGAAATAACATGTATTGGAGTTCAGAACAGCGCCTAGCACATAACTCAACTTACTGAATGAATCAACATAGTTTACCTTTTCCATTGTTCATATTTTACAGAAAATCAGAGCTGAGGTAGCCTAAGGGCATGCTGCTTATTATTAACAGAATCAGACCTAGAGTCCTCCTCCAATTCCTCCTTTCCTCTGTTTCTACCTCCACCTGCCTTGTAACTTCTTTCAAGTCACTTTAACATAATCCTGCAGTGACAGTGGTTTTTCTGACATGACAGAAGTGTTTCACAAAGCCCATATTTTCTGCCAGCATGTTAACTCAAATTGTCAGCAAAATAAAGACATGAAGAGCTGACCTTTTCCAAAATTAAGGAAACACTTTCACTTTAAGGCAGAATTTGAACCAATAATCCTTGTCAATGACAACACAAGTACTAGCTCATCAGTAGAGATAAATTTCTCCTACAAAGCTCCCAGATCCTCAGGAGTCAGAGATTGGAGTGACACTTTTTGGTAAAATCAGAAAAGGGCTTGTCTGCCCTTTTGGCATCTGTTAACTAGCTGATTAGCATCTGCTTTCTTTAGATATGCATGTATGCTCTAGTTTGCCCACTCCCCATGACTCCCTTTGTTTCTTACACTTTTTACCTTCCTGGTCCTTACAGACATTCAACTTTGATATAGCATCTTACCTTTAGGAAGGAAGTTTAAGATCATTGATGCAACTACCCCTTTTTCCTTCCCATCTGGTGCTTGAATTCTTCATGCTGCGTTTCTGACATAATCCAGCCTCTGCTACAACAGCCTTATGCTGGAGAGCTCACGGTTTCTATGCAGCTAATGCATTTCTACAAGGTTCTAGCAAACCATATCAGACTACCAGTCAGAACGAAATTTTCCCAATGAAATATGGTTGATCCTAATGATGTAGTTTTCCAAGTGAAATCCTGAGGTCAAGAGACATAAGTAGAGACAAAAATTCTTCCTTTTGTCAGCCTGAAAGAATGAAGTTTTATTTGTTTTATTTATTTATTTATCTATTTATAGAACTACGTACCTTTTAATTTAGTACTTTAATTGATTTTGACCTGACAATTAAGTTCACATCATACCCTTTTTGTGGCTTGTTCATCATCTTTATTCCCAATATCAGTTCTGATGTTTAGTATTATGTGGCATCTAGTAGCTTGGGGCAGCTGGATGGCTCAGTTGATTAAGTGCCTGCCTTCAGCTCAGGTCATGATCTCCAGGTCCTGGGATCAAGCCCCCCACCCCCCACCCCCCATCAGGCTCCCTGCTCAGTGGGAAGTCTGCTTCTTCCTCTCCCTCTGTGATCTCTCTCCCTCTCACTCTCTCTCTAATAGATAAATAAATAAATATATCCTGGGGGGGGGGTAAGTCTCTGTGGCTTTTGAGCCCTGTGCCTAAGGTTAAATACTGAGCCTCCCTTTTTTGTCCTCAGATAACTCCTGATATTAGGGCGCCTGGGTGGCTCAGTTGTCGGGTGTCTGCTTTCCGCTCTGGTCCTAATTCTGGTGTCCTGGGATCCAGCCCCCACATTGGGCTCCCTGCTCAGGAGGGAGCCTGCTTCTCCCTCTCCCATTCCCCCTGTTTGTGTTCCCTCTTTTGCTGTCTCTCTCTCTCTCTCTCTTTGTCAAATAAATAAATAGAATCTTAAAAAAAAAAAAAAAGATAACCCCTGATAAGTCTTAGGAGCATCCACTCCTCTCATTTTATAGATGAGTAACTTGTATAAAGGGTCATCTAATTTGCCATATTATGGTGATTCTAGGTAGGACCAGGACTGCAGACGTTTTGAATCCTAGTCAAATATTTTTCTTTTTTTTTTTTTTAAGATTTTATTTATTTATTTTTGAGAGAGAGTGAGAGCAGAGCAGGGGGAGCAGCAGAGGGAGAGGAAGAAGCAGACTCCCCGCTGAGCAGGGAGCCATCCCAGGACCCTGGGATCATGACCTGAGCCGAAGGCAGACACTTAACCGACAGCGCCACCCAGACACCCCCTCGACAAATACTTCTATTCAGCCATATTTATAATATAACCACTTGGGACTGATGAGACAGCTTTCAGAAATGTTTTCTGCATCCAGTCATGGTTTAAATCATTGTTTCAGGGTGCTCCAGTTGTTGAGAAGACTATGAACAGGTCAGAGAACTTGTTCTTTCCTGGCTCCTCATTAGCATCCCAAGTTCACGCTGCTGCTATTAATGGAGATAAGGGCACTCTTCACAGGCTCATCATAGGTGAGTGGTCCCCACGAATACAGAAACATTAACAATAACTCTGTCCGAAGGGAGTATGTTAATCTTAGTTTTAATTGCAATGTACTCACACATTTTAATGGCAATGTATCATTTATATTTCATTCCAGAATTTGAACAAGAAAGTAATTAAGTCCTGAAACTTAAGAATATGGATTAGGATTAGGTGAAAGGTACTTGAGAAATATCTGTGTGCTTGACACTGAATCTGGCTATGTACTCTAAGATGCTAAGAGAATTAATTCATCTTTATAGTAACAGAGATCTAGAATGAGATAGTGGATAGTGATCTTTTACATTTAGTATATACCCAAGGTACTAAAGCTTACAAATAACTTAAATTGTAATGATTTAAAATTGACTCAGTGTTCTCCCTATCATTGATTCAATTGGATTCAAATTGATTCCACATTCTCCCTATCATATATATATATACAGAGAGAGGCCCAACATTAAAGTTCTAGAAGGAGACAACAAACTGAGTAGGAGAGAGAGTATTCAAGGACAAAAATGGGTAAGAATTTTTCAGCTGTTGTATAAAGCCACATTTCTACCTATTCAGAAGTCATTAGTCTTTATTTCGAGGAAAGAAAGATGTATATTGTTTTTAATTTCTTACACACCAGTGTCTAGTGACATGATTGACAACTGGGGGCTTTAAAATAAAGTCCATACTACTTGATTTTTCATCTTGGTTCCATCAGAATTCATTTTTGTCCTACATTTCCAGTTTCTCCAAAATCTTCTATCCATGCACCCTGACCTCTGACTAGGCTTTCCATTCCCCAAAATGTCATGAATTTTGTCTTACCTTTCTCCTTGTATCTGTCTCCTCCTCTCCTCTTTTCTATCTCTTGCCTTCTTATCCTCTTCTCTGCCTCACTCCTACTTACCTTTAAAGACAAAATTCTTTTACTACATACTCTGTGAAGGTTTCTCTTCTCTATCAGAAGCATTATCTCCTGATACCTCAGCTTCAAATCAACTACCTGCATTCAGAGTCAGTCCTTGGAATGCGATATCTTCAGTAATCTCTGAGTCACTCATTCAAACATACCACCATCAATTAAAACTCTCTGACTTCCAGTTCACCTACTAATGAGAACAATAGTTTCTCAAGGGGCACCTGGGTGGCTCAGTTGGTTAAGTGTCTGCCTTCAACTCAGGTCATGATCTTGGAGTCCTGGGATGGAGCCCCGCGTCAGGCTCCCTGCTTCTCCCTCTTCTCCCCCTTGTGCTCTCTTGCTATCTCTGTCACTGTCTCTGTCTCTCTCAAATAAATAAATAAAATCTTTTTTCTTAAAGATTTTATTTATTTATTTGACACAGAGAGAGATCACAAGTGGGCAGAGAGGCAGGCAGAGAGACAGGGAGAGGAGGAAGCAGGCTCCCTGCCGAGCAGAGAGCCCGATGCGGGCCTCGATCCCAGGACCCTGAGATCATGACCTGAGCCGAAGGCAGAGGCTTTAACCCACTGAGCCACCCAGGCGCCCTAAATAAAATCTTTTAAAAAAATTTTTTTTCAAGTCACTGAGACTTGCAATCCTTATCTCCTGCAGTTTCGACTATCCATCCCCTTCTGTCTTTACTTTCCCTACCATTCAGCCCTGATTCCGTGGTCTACTGTTAAAATCCTTACTTTAGAAAAATCATCTTTTCTCCTCACCTTCTGTTGCACCTGGCTGTTACAATCCCAACTGTGGATGCACCTTATCCATAAACCTCTGCCAACCCCTGAACAATTTAACTGGTCACAAATACTGGTAGCACCATAGTGTGGTTACCTACTTCAAGTAGGCACTCAACTCTTTCCATTCGTCACACCACATTTCTCCATAATCATTTCATACCTTCTCATTCTACTGACACCTCTGACCACCAGTCCTTCCTCCTTCCATTCTCATCTAGTGCTTTATGTTCCCCACACAAAATGAAGACTTTAGGTAGGAACTCCTTCACCTTTCGGCCTGGTATCTACAAATCAACCTACATCTGCACCCGCCTTCTCTCTTTCTGACAAAACAGAGCAAATATCCCTTTCTGCCAAAGGTATTCCACACATGCTCTGTATCCCATCCTTTCCTATCTTCTCAGGAACGTTGCTACCTTTTTTTTTTTTAAAGATATGTGATTATTACCCCTTCGACATTTTCTATTTCGTATTCTTCCCATCAACATTTAAACATGCTCTATTGTTTCTATTATTTAAAAAATCCCTTCCCTATTCCTTCATCCCACTCTAGGTATTGTCACATGTCTCCACTTCCCATCATAACTGTATCAGTCACAGGCTGAACTGCTCTGGCAGTGACTTAAGAAAGGTAGACGTATAGGGACACCTAGGGACACCTGGGTGGCTCAGTCGGTTAAGCATCTCCCTTTAGCTCAGGTCATGATCCCAGAGTCCTGCTAAGTGGGGACCCTGTTTCTCCCTCTTCCTCTGCCTGCCACTCCCCCTGGTTGTGTGCTCTCTCTCCCTCTCTCTCTGTCAAGTAAATAAAATCGTTTCAAAAAATAAAAAAGAGGGCGCCTGGGTGGCTCAGTGGGTTAAAGCCTCTGCTTTCGGCTCAGGTCATGATCTCAGGGTCCTGGGATCGAGGCCCGCATCGGGCTCTCTGCTCAGCAGGGAGCCTGCTTCCCCCTCTCTCTCTGCCTGCCTCTCTGCCTCCTTGTGATCTCTCTCCCTCTGTGAAATAAATGAATAAAATCTTAAAAAAATAAAATAAAATAAAAATAAAAATAAAAAATAAAAAAGAAAGGTAGAAGTATATTTTATTCCCATCATAATGCAAATGTTAAGTGAGCAGTGTATGGTGGGTGGCAGTCTCCGCTTCACAAAATCATCCAGGGATGCTGCTAGGACTTGGCTCTGCCCTTGTCAACATGTGGTTTCCATCTGTGGAGCAAAAGCAGATGCTTCTGTTGTAGCCATAGCCCAGCCAGCAGGAGCAGGGAGAGTTCAGGAAAGCCATTTGTCATTTAGGAGGCGGACAGGACTTAGACACAGAGCCACACCATGGACAAAGGAGGCTAACGTGTCTCTCCTTTGATGGCATCATGCCCAGCTAAAATTCAGGGTGCTCAATTCTTAGAAAAATCAGAATGAATATGGGGGGCAATTATCACTCTCTGTCACCAAAGCCAAGCTTCTTTACCTCAATCTACTCATTTATTTAAAAAAAACAAAACAAAACAAGAGGCACCTGGTTGGCTCAGTCGGTTAAGCGTCCAGCTCTTGATTTCAGCTCCAGTCATGACCTCAGGGTCGTGAGATGGAGCCCTGTGACAGATTCCGCGCTCAAAGGGGAGTCTGCTCGAGATTCTCTCTCCCTCTGCCCCTCCCCCACCCCACCCCCTGGCTTGTGCATGCACACATGTACACGCCCTCTCTCTCTAAAATAAATAAATGAATCTTTTTTAAAAAATACTTATTTCGAAGTATACATATGGAGAAATACATACAACTTATGTCAGTCTAACACATAAATATAAAGCAAACATCTGTGTAACTACCAGTAGGTCAAGAGACAGAACGTTGTTCTCCAGAATCCCCTTAATCCATTCTTCATTCCCAAGCAAAGTCCTTGGAATAATTTGCTATCTTGACTTTCATAGTAGTGATTATATTGTAGTTTTACCACGTAGGTATACAGCTCAAATATTATAGCCTAGTTTCGCCTTTTTTGCTGTGTTCCATGTTTACTTGAACAGAAAGTTCTATATACAGTTTTGTCATTTCCCTGCTCAAACTTCTTTAACTGCTTGCCATTATATTTGGAATAAAATTTAAAAGTGCACCTGTACCTCTTTCCCTCTCCAACTTCACCTTTATCCACTCTGTTCTGAGAAAAACTGGCTTTCTTTCTTTTCCTCAAATCCACTGAGCCCTTTTGTGTCTCCGGGCCTTTGCCTGAAATACTGTTCTCATCCTTCAGACCTCAGCTTCTAGGTCACTTCCTCAAAGAGGCCTGCCTTCATCATCCAGGCTCAGTGAAATCTGTTTGTTGCATTCTGTCTCGAAACTCTGCAATGTTTCTTCATTGAACTTGTATATTTATACGTATGACTAGTGTAACATCTCTTTCCTATCAGCTAAGTAGCCTCCGTGAGAGTAGATGGGGTCTGTTTAATCCATCACTGTATCTGCAAAATCCAGTACAGTACTCGGCACATAGTAGGGACATGACATGTATTTGTTGAAGGAGTGAATAAAAGTTGTAATCATTCTTTTAAGTACCTTTCCTCCCAAGAAGCCTGTAATCATCTTGAGGGCCTGGATTAATTGTGAATCGAGTTGAATCGAATTAAATTAAATTAAATTGACTTGAGAGGCAGGTTCGCAGTAAATTCCACTGGAAAAAAATTTTTTTAAGTCAGACTACCTCAAGGAAAAATATCTTATAAATGAACTCTTTATGATTTTAATGAAAAATAACCTTCAAAGAAAATAAAACATTCAGGGTGTTATAAATTAAAAGTGGTTGTATAGGCTCAGTCATGCAAATTAACAAATGTTTTACATAACAAAACTTGAAATATACCTATAATTTTAAATCCCCAAAGGAAAAAAAATCCTTAAAAACAAAGCAGAACAAAATTATGTGAAACTAGTACAGAGCCGATAAATTTACTTAAAAATGTGTTCCTCTGTGTTCTGTCACTTTGTCTCTTTACCGACTTTGAGCTGTAACACGGCTCATCTTTTCAGAATTCTGCCATTATGTCCTCTGTGCAAAGACAGTCATACCTGTGCTCTTGGCATTTCCCAACATTTGTATATCCCTACCCAAATAACAACCGTGTCATCTTAAATTTCAGTGTATCTTACGTCTTCTTTTATGTAGTGCATTTTGATGATCTCTAAATAAACGCTATTTCTCTTTCCTAGACTAGTAACGTAGTACTACAGGATGAATTATTTTTTTCCTGAATCTTTGCTCACCAACTGCTCACTGAATTCATTCACTTTCGCATTTTCTGTTTTCCCTTCTCTGTTTCCATGGAGAAGTATGTCAGTGATGTGTTCGACTCCATGGAAACAGATGAGCATCTCTTTCTACATACACAACTAATTAAATCGAACACTTTCTATGCCGCCCATTGTTCTGGAGGAGGACTGAAGAGGCTTTCCCTGAATGAGACATCATTTTAGTAGCAATTTTTAGTGTCTAACCTAATACAATGGATTAATGTCTTAACAAAATATTACATCCTCGATTCAGATGACTTAGGGCTCAGTCCTGGGCTGTAAAAGCATAAACACACATAGTAAATTCCTCATATACCATGGCTATCATTTGTAGATATGTAGCTTTTTCTCTTAACTCAAATAATTTGGTTGAATACCAGCAATATAGTTGATAATAGAATTTAGTAGATTCATTTTAATACTATGTAATGTGGTATCATAGAAAGAATGTGGGTTTTAGAGTCAGATAAACCCGAGTTTTGAGGTCTTGCTTTGTCTCTTGTTAGCAGTATCACCCAGGTAAGCCATTTAATCTTTCTGAGCCTCAATTCCTCATCTGAAAACTATAGACTTTGCTTGTGTGAGGGTTCAATGGGACAATGACCGTAAAGCGTCAAGGGTGACTATAGTTAAAAATACTGTATCATTTATTTGAAAGTTTCTAAAAGAGTAGATCTTAAAAGTTCTCATCACCAGGAAAAAATTGTAATGGTGTAGTGACAGATGTTAATTAGACTTACTGTGGTGATCGTTTCACAATGTATACAAATATTAAATTATTATGTTGTACTCCTGCAACTGATATAATGGTATATACCAAGGATATCTGAAAAAAAAATCTAGCATCACACCTGACACATAGTAGACAATATAAATAGGACCTTATTATTGTTATTGTCAAGTTGGACTCACAGGGAAATGGTCGAGTCTTACATAGTTTCAGAAATGTCTCAAAATGGAAAATCACTAAATGCAATGAAGAATAATACTGTTTGCTTTGGGAAAACTAAACAGAATAATTTGTAGATATGCATAGTGTGTAATGATTGGTCCTGTCAACACTGCTAATAGTGTTTGGGTTGTTTGCAGTGGTAAAGTGACGAGACAGCACCACTCTGATTCTTCCCCAACTTTTGATGCCCTATCAATGTCCTAAACAAGTGTCAACCTCTAAGTTGTCTTCTGTCTTTGTTTATGACATCTCTCAACACAGTACTTAGGTCAGGCGGGCAAGGAGTCTCGTAAGTGGTAGAGCAGTGACATTATTTCAAGTTAGGTCTTCCTTTACCTCAACGATGACCTTAAATGTTAGGGTCACTCCATGTTTTATAAATGCTTATATACACATGTCATTATTTTTTTAAAGATTTTTATTATTTATTTGAAAGAGAGAGGGAGCGCGAGTGCACACACACGCACCCGTGCCTGGGCCAGGGGAAGGGCAGAGGGGAGGGAGAGGGAGAAGTAGACTCTGCGCTGAGCACCGAGCCCAACACAGGGCTCATTTGCACCACCCTAAGATCATGACCTGAGCTGAAATCAAGAGTCTGACGCTTAACCAACTGAGCCGCCTAGGCGCCCCGAAACATATGTGTTTATGGACTTACATGTATATACATCCATACTAATAAAAGTCATGAAATTAGCCAGCATTTCATAAAGTTATGTTAGATTAGCCAGGCACTGCATAGGTGCTTTGCAACTCATTAACTCATTAAACAGAAAAATACTACAAAGAGTTTTGGGTGCTCTTGTTACCCTCTTTCATAGGTGAGGAAACTAAGTTATAGAGAGATTAAGTAATTTGTCTAATAAGTAACAGAACTTAGATTGAAGCTTGGAAGTCTGATTCTAAAGCTCATGCTTTTAACTATGGAACTGTGGATGCTCCACATAGGGGAGGTATTTCTGTGTGTGCGTGCACATTCATATATATGAACACAGAGAGGATAAGAAACACAAGACAGGAAGAACTGATTAACTCTAAACCTTGACTGATGAACATAATGGTTATCTAAGCTGGATTTTTCTTTCTTTCTTTCTTTCTTTTTTAAGATTTTGTTTATTTGCCAGAGAGAGAGTACGAGAGAGGGAAGGTATCAGCAGGGGGAGTGACAGGGAGAGGGAGAAGCAGGCTCCCCACTGGTCAAGGAGCCCGATGTGGGACTCAATCCCAGGACTGTAGGTCATGACCTAAGCTGAAGGCAGATGCTCAACTGACTGGGCCACCCAGGCATCCCTAGGCTGGATTTTTCTTTTTCTTTCTTTCTTTCTTTTTTTTTTTTTTTAAGATTTTCCTTATTTATTTGACAGAAACACAGCGAGAGAGGGAACACAAGCAGGGGGAGTGGGAGAGGGAGAAGCAGGCTTCCCGCCGAGCAGGGAGCCCAGTGCAGGGCTCAATCCCAGGACCCTAGCATAATGACCTGAGCCGAAGGCAGACACTTAATGACTGAGCCACCCAGGTGCCCCTCTAGGCTGGATTTTTCTAAACCATATTTTGTGCTACAGGTCTTTTTGGTAATCTGATAAAGTTTATGGACCCCTTCTCAAAAGTATATTTTAAGTACTTAAATATGATATATAGGAATCCAAAGAAAAGCAGCTATATTGAAATATACATATCAAACTATTCTAAAATTATAATGTAGCAATATACCTATAATCATATTTTATTAACACATTCAATAGCAAGGTCTAATAGAAGATCTAATAGCTATGAAAATTTCAAAATATCAATGAATATAGGGGCACCTTGGTGGCTCAGTCCATTAA
Organism: Ailurus styani; assembly: GCA_002007465.1. Classification (NCBI taxonomy): domain Eukaryota; kingdom Metazoa; phylum Chordata; class Mammalia; order Carnivora; family Ailuridae; genus Ailurus; species Ailurus styani. The sequence continues at coordinate 2,676,141 of LNAC01000163.1, read as the reverse complement.
GCACAAGCTCTTGTTTTCAGCTCATGTCATGATCTCATGGTCCTGGGATCAAGGCCTGAATTGGGCTCCATGCTCAGCCAGGGAGTCTGCTTGTGGATTCTCTCTCTCCTCTCCCCTTGTCCCTCTCCCCACTCATGCCCTCTCTTTCTCTAAAATAAATGCATTAATTAAAAAAAAAAGGCAATGAGTATAAATGCTATTTTAAGATGCCAACAACTATAATGAGATAAAATATAAAAATATTTTATAATATCTCAAGTGACCTCAAAATGTAATATGCCCCTTGTTATTATTATAATTCTCATTTTATATGTCAGGACACCGAGACTCAGAAGTTAAGAAATTCAGTTGCAATAACCACACAGCTGAGACTCAAACCAACTTATTTGATTTTGAATCCTATGCTCTTTCCTTCATTCCCACGTTGTCTTTATAACAATAACCAAATCCTTTTTAAATGGCCACAAATGCCTTCCCAAGATTGCGACACTACAAAAGGTGTGACGTGAAGTGGGTGAAAGCAGACGAAATGCATCTCTGATGCCACACACAGGTTAACATTTGAGAAGCAGCAAAGAGGAGGTTAGTAAAGAAGGCTAGACTGGCTCATGTAGTCTGGCACAGCCATCACCGGAAGTGGCCGTCATGTCTTCTACCGGCTGAGCTGGAGCTCTGGTTTCTGCACACACCATCCCATTAACCAAAGAGACCCTTCTGCTTCAGCCAGCCTTAAGATAACTGCATGCAGTGGGCCAGTGGCTTTCCCATCATGGATGGATCCAGCTTGGCTTCTGAAGCTGTGCTCAGGCTGAGCGCATGCGGAACGCCAGCCCCTGTTAAGCAAGCACCAACTGGTCATGGATTAGAGGCTTTCTCCAGATTTGCCAGAATAATTAAAACAACACAGCACACTAGCCAGCTGCTTTCTGTCTTAGCTGCTTCTGACAGGAATTCAAATTCAAGTGCACTACTATGCAGTGAGTATTAGTTTACATCCCAAGCCCTACTACATTTGTGCAATGTGTTACTGTTACCAGAGACTTCCAAACAGGAAATCATTTCACTTGAACGTCAAACTCAGCTGTTGTGCAGACCGGAAGGGCATTGACTAAATGTTATAATTGAGGGAACTGAGGAAGAGGGTAGGGTAGGTAGGTAAAGGCACGGGCCTCTTTCAGTTACTCTCTTTTATTTTATTTTATTTTATTTTATTTTATTTTATTTTATTTTATTTTATTAAAGATTTTATTTATTTATTTGACACAGAGAGAGAGATTACAAGTAGGCAGAGAGGCAGGCAGAGAGACAGGGAGAGGAGGAAGCAGGCTCCCCGCTGAGCAGAGAACCCGATGCGGGCCTCGATCCCAGGACGCTGAGATCATGACCTGAGCCGAAAGCAGAGGCTTTAACCCACTGAGCCACCCAGGCGCCCTCAGTTACTCTCTTTTAGCCAAGAGGCTCAGAACCTGATAGGACTCCCATGACTCAGGACCTAGCCATAAAGCTGCTCTCCCCCGAAAGCAACTCCAAACAGGACCCAAAGGAGGCTGAATGCTCCTTTTCTCATTGTAAATAGGGGAGACATGCTTTCAGGTTCTTCATATGCACAAATTCTGCCATTTAGGCAAGCCTAACATATTGGATGGTGGTAACATAACCCAATTAAGGCTTCTCTGTTGGGAAGTGTAACACTAGTCCCCCAAAAACAAGTGTTTCAGGGATCGAAGAGAAGGCTGGGGTTTTCCTGTACCTTACAGAAGACTTGGAGAAAGCATAGCAATGGGCCTAAAGTTCTGTATCCTAGGAGGTACAGTTACTATTAACCCTATGGTGCTGACTTCACTTTGGCCCTAAGAAGCCTAACCAGTTAAGATTATCCCCGTATACGGTGATTGCCTCCATTTCTCAACATTTGTTCTTGTGACCACAGTTCCTAAATCTTCTCCCTCACTAAAGTTTTCAATGAGAAATTAAATATGAATCAACATCATCTTTCTAATCCTAGGTCCTACTGTCTTTGCTCAACACTGCCAGACAAAGTGTCAGTAGAAAGTGCACTTTCATCGTGAAAGACAACCAGAGACTGCCCTTGTTACTGCATATGCTCTACGAGTATCATTTTGACTCCAGAAGGGTTCACATGATAAAAGGAACATGTTCTACCTGTAATATGTTTTAATTTTGTTAGGGAGTTTGGGCTTAAATGATCTGTAAATGCAGTGGTAGAATCTCTAGAGTCTTTTGGATTAGACATTAGAGGCCCTTGTGGAGGGAGTGATAGCTAGCACTGGTGCACCACTCCAAAGACTTGTGCACAGGCACTTCTAGGATCAGACACATCGAATCAAATGCAGAACTGGCCTCCATCTTCAAAACCAAGACTCTGAAAAAGAACACCTGCCTCCTCCAGGAATTACACACAAATCGTAAGGCTCTTTCAGATTTCCAGAGCAATGACCTTTCTTGATTTGTTACCAGAATACGTGGGAACATGGATCAGCAAAGCAAGTTATCTAAGAAACTATAAAGTACTTCCGGGTCCTATTACTTCCAAGATTTAGATATATATCGAAATATTTCAAGCTAACACAGTATCTTAATTCCAGGCACAAGACAACCCAGACAGAAGTGCAATACCTTCTTTTTCTTCCCTTCGCATTTGTATTTCCCTTTAAAAATATTCCATTTGATCAGTTTTCCTCCTTCTTTAGCAGAGTTTATGCCAAAGCATCTTAAAAGTAACTGGCTTCCCTCATTTTCAACTTGTATCTTACCCTCAACTTTTATACGAACCCCTGATCATTGTCTGTCCTGAAAGTAGCAAATTTTTTTCACTTAAAGTGCAAGCCAGGAGGCTTTTAAGTAAACTCTATTGAAGTATAATACCATAAATACAGTAAACTTAATCCTCGGTAGTAGACAGTTACTTAACTTTAACAAATATGGAGTCATGTAATCACCACTATCGAGATATAAGCAAGTTCCACCTACCCCAAAATGTCCCTGTGTCCCCTTCAAATCAATCTCTCTTCACATCCCTGTCGCTGGTAATCATTGGTCTCTTTTCTTTCCCTATAGTTTTACCTTTTCCAGAATGTGCTGTAAATGGATACCATATGTATCCTTTGAAACAGAATTCTTTCACTTAGCATAAGTGCTTTTGAGGTTTTTCCTTGTTAAGTAGATCAGGAGTTCATTCCTTTTTATTACTGAGCAGTATTCTACTGTATGGATGACTCCAGTTCTTTTGTTATTCTCCACTAAGACAATGGGGGTATTTTCAGTTTCTAGACATTATGAATGAGGCTTCCATAAACATCCAAATACAAGTTTTTATGTGAATATAAGCTTTCATGCTTTTGTTTCTTCTGAGTAAACACTTAGGAAAGAGATTATTGGACCATGTAGTATGTTTATATTTAACTTAATAAGAAACACAGGGCGCCTGGGTGGCTCAGTGGGTTAAAGCCTCTGCCTTCGGCTCAGGNTAGGGGCGCCTGGGTGGCTCAGTGGGTTAAAGCCGCTGCCTTCGGCTCAGGTCATGATCCCAGGGTCCTGGGATCGAGGCCCACATCGGGCTCTCTGCTCGGCAGGGAGCCTGCTTCCTCCTCTCTCCTCTCTCTCTGCCTGCCTCTCTGCCTACTTGTAATCTCTCTCTCTGTGTCAAATGAATAAATAAAAAAAATCTTAAAAAAAAAAAAAAGAAAAGAAACACAGATTTCTGTAGTAGCTCTGCCATTTTGAATAACTACCAGCGATGTCTGGGAGTTCTTGTCGCTTTTGTCTCCTCACCAGCATTTGCAATTGTCAGGTTTGTTTTCAGTTTTGGTTTTGTTTTAAGCAAAAAATATGTAATATGTTATTACAAATATGTAATAGCATTATGTATTCCAATAGATATGTAATGGTATCATATTACAGTTTGAACGTGCATTTTACTCTGTATTAGTGATGTTGGGCATCTTTTCATGTGTTTATTCAGGGAAATGTTTATTCAAAATTTTTCCCCATCTTTTAATTTCATTACCTGTCTTTTTATTATTCAGTTGTAAGAATTCTTTTTTTGGCGGTGTTGAGTTTTTTAAGTTATTTATGTATTTTGGTTACTAACCCTTTGTCAGATATGTCATTTGCAAATATCTTCTCCCATCCTGTGGGTTGCCTTTTAGCTTTGTTGATTTATTCTAGGTAAAAGACCTTATCAGTTATGTATTTTGGAAATATTTTCTCCCAATTTGTGGCAGTCTTTTTATTTCCTTAACAGTTCTTTCAAACAGAATTTTTAATGTGGGCGCAATCCAATTTATCAATTTTTAAAATGGATTGTTCTTTGATATCATGTCTAAGAAATCTTTGTCTAACCCATGGTCACAGAGATCGTCATTTCGGTTTGCTTCTAAAAGTTTTATAAAGTTATAGAGGTATTACATTTAAGATTATGATTGATTTTGAGAAATTTTTGTATATGGTGAAAAGTATAGGTTGAGAGTTTCTGATTTGTTCATTTTTTGTTTTTCAATATGAATTCCAGTTTTTTCAGTGCCATTTGTTTAAGACTATCCATTGGTTTGCCTTTGTACCTTTGTCAAAAGTCAGTTGAGGCCCGCCTGGGTGGCTCAGTCATTAAGCATCTGCCTTCAGCTCAGGTCATGACCCCAGGGTCCTGGGATAGAGCCTCACATCAGGCTCCCTGCGAGGCACGAAGCCTGCTTCAACCTCTCCCACTCTCCCTGCTTCTGTTCCCTCTCTTGCTGTGTCTCTCTCTGTCAAATAAATAAATAAAATCTTAAAAAAAAAAAGTCAATTGATCATATCCTTTTATAGGTCTATGTGGGGTACTCTCAATTCTATCCTATTCATCTATGTGTTTCTGTTTCTTTTTTGGCTATTTAACTTAAATTTGAATTTATGGACATAAAATTGTTTATAATATTCCCATTTTTTCCATTTAATAACTTCAGGCTCCATAGTGTTTTTCCTGCTTTCATTTCTGATATTGGAAATTTCTGTCTGCTCTGTTTTTAATGATCACTCTGATCAGAGGTTTATCAATTTCATTGATATTTTTGAAGAACCAACTTTTAACTTCATTGATTTCTCTCTAGTGTTTTTCTAATTTTAATTTCATTGATCTCTGCTCTTATCTTTATTATGTACTTCCTCTGCTTGTTTTGGATTAAATTTGGTCTTCTTTTTTTAGTGTCCTAAGGTAGAAGTACAGATCATTGATTTGAACTGTTGTTCTACTGTAATACAAGTACTCAATGCTGTATATTTCCTTCCAAGCCCCCTCATGTATCGAGTAGGAATCTTACAACACTACTATTATTTTCATTCATTTAATTATGTTTTTTAATTTCCCTTGAGACTTTCTCTCTAACTCATGGATTATCTATGTGATGTTTAATTCCTACATATTCAGTGATTTCCCATTATCTTTCTGATACTGATTTCTAGTTTAATTACATTATTGTCAGAGAATATACTTTGGATAAGTTCACTTCTTTAAATCTGTTCATGTTTGTTTTATGACCAGTATATGGTCTAGTTTGGTGAATGGTCCCATCAGTGTTTTAAAAGATTATATATCTGGCTGTTGTTGAGTGACACGATCAATAAATATCAGTTATATCCTGCTGCTTTATAGTGGCATTCCGTTCTTTTCCATCCTTGCTGCTTTTCATTTTAGCAGTTGAAGCAATTATTGAGAGAGGGGTATTGAAGTTACCAATTATAATTATAAATTTTTCAAATGTTTCATCCAATTCTATCAGTTTTTGGTACATGTATTTTGAGGCTCCATGACTTAGTACATACACATTTAGGATTGTTAAGTATTCTTGGTGAATTGATCCCTTTATCATTATATAATGTTTCTGTTTGTCCCTGGTAATTGTCTTTGCCCTGAAGTCTGTTTTATAAGATCTTAATATCTGATGTTAATTAGCTTTCTTTTAATTCGTGTTTACATAGCGTATCTGTGCTCAGTCTTTTACTTTTAACCTCTCTTTTTTTATTGGTGTGTTTTTTATCATTTACCTTTAATGTAATTATTAACGTTAAGATTTAAGATTTCCAGCTTACTGTGCGTTTACTGCTCCCTCTTTTTTTCATTCCTGTTTTTTTCTTTGTTGTCTTCCTCTGAATTTCTTGAGTGTTTTTAGTGTTCCATTTTAAATTATGTATAATGGTGCTATTTGTAACAGCTTTATTGATATTGACCATACATCCATACCACACAATTCACCAATTTAAAATACAATTCAATGGGTTTCCTATATTCAGAGTTGTAGAGAAATCACCACGATTAATTTTAGAACAATTACCCACCCCCGGAAGAAAGCCTATCCCCTTTAGCTGTGACCTCTTTAATATCTCCCCTTTTCCCCAGACCTAGGCAAGCACTGGATATAGAATTCTTGGTTAACAGTTCATCCCCACCTTACCCCTAACACTTGAAAAATGTTGTGTCATTCCCTTCTTGACTCCATAGTTTCTCATGAGAAATACACTGTTATTTGAATTGGTTTTTCCCATATAGAAAATGTTTGTTTCTTTCTGGCTGCTGTCATAATTTTTTTCTTCTTTAGTTTTCAGAAATTTGATTATGATTGACATAGGGGTTTCTAGGGGTTTATTCTGTTTGGGTTTTGCTCAGCTCTTAAATCTGTAGATCTGTGTCTTTCCCCAAATTTGCCCCATTTCCAGCCATTATTCCCTCAAATACATTTTTAGCCCTTCATTCTTTTTCCTTTCTTGCTGGAACCCTGATACCATGAATGGTAGGTATTTTGTTACTGCCCCACAGAGCCCTGAGATTTTGTGGATTCTTTTTGTATCTATGTTTTCTATCAGCTGTTCAGATTGGATAATATTTATTGGTCTCTCATCACATTCAGATTCTTTCCTCCGTCATCTCCATTCAATGAGGTTTTTATTTTAATTATTTTATTTGCTTACTTTTTAAAAAAATTTTTAAAGATTTTATTTATTTATTTGACAGAGAGATAGAGAGCACAAGTAAGCAGAGCGGCAGGCAGAGGGAGAGAGAGAACCAGGCTCTCTGCTGAACAGGGAGCCCGATGTGGGGCTCCATCCCAGGACCCTGGGATCATGACCTGAGCTGAAGGCAGCCGCTAAACCAACTGAGCCACCCAGGCGCCCCTATTTGCTTACTTATTTATTAAATGTTTATTATTCTGAAATTTTCATTTGGTTCATCCTTATATTCTGTCTTTCTTTGCTGCAACTTTGTATTTTCTATTTGTTTCGAGAGTGTTCATAATTGCTTCTTGGAGTACTTTTATTCTAGTTGCTTTAGAATCCTTGTCAGATAATTCTTATATCTGTATCATCACTGTATCGGTGTCTGTGGATTGTCTTTTTTGTTTAAGTTAATGTTTTTCTGGTTCTTGGTTTGTCTAATTATTTTGGATTATATCTTGGATATTTTATATATTATGTTATGAGACTCTGGATCCCATTTAAATCTTCTATTTAATAGACTGACAATCTGTTTAGGTTTATTTATTTTTTTAAGATTTTATTTATTTATTCAACACAGAGAGAGAGAGAGATCACAAATAGGCAGAGAGGCAGGCAGAGAGAGAGGAGGAAGCAGGCTTCCTGCTGAGCAGGGAGCCCGATGCGGGGCTCGATCCCAGGACCCTGAGATCATGACCTGAGCCGAAGGCAGAGGCTTTAACCCACTGAGCCACCCAGGCGCCCCTCTGTTTAAGTTTAGAATAAACTTTCTGTTCCAGTTTTGTGGACTGTTGTTCTAATGTCAAGTTAGTTTTCAAGCTCTTGCAGGACTCTTCTGGTCTGCCCTACTTATGTGCTACCCAAGCTAATTTAGAATCTGGGCAATATTCCACCCGTAGTTCAATTCTCAGAACTTTTGCTACTTTGATTCTGGTTAATTTCACACATAGGTTGTTCAAAATTATGACTTCATGGGCCAATTTGAATAATTGCTTTCTCTAGCCTCCTCCTCTGCATAATCCTCCCTGCTTCTCTAGTCGGGAAGGGGTAAGATACTACTTCATTGGTATCCTTTGCTTAATTCAGGGCATGATGGTTCATAGGGCTCCTCCCCCACAGTCTCTGCGGTGCCCAGTGGGGAGGAAAAGAGATAGAGTTTCTTTCATTGTATGTGCTTTGAGTAGAGCCAAGTATAAGTGCTCCAAGGGCTACACTCTTCCCAATCTTTTGACTGGAGAGAGCAGGCTTCCTGGGGAATTTTGTATCTGCTCTTTTGTGTTTCTGGTTGTGGGCTACTTTAGCCCCCAAACTGTATTTAGGAGGGAAAAAAAAAAATACAGGCAGGGAACTCACCATCAGGTTGTTCTTAGTCCCATAGACCCTAGAGAGTTTTCCTTCTTTTCTCTACCTTTCATGTATTTTGCTTGGGATTTTTAGTTGTAATTAGCAGGAGAATCAGGGTGGTATCCATTTGCTCCACATTGTCAAAAATGGGAAGCCAATCATGATTCAGTTTTGTATCTCTCATAAAAACATACCACGATGCTTAGTGTTTAGTTTCCAAAAGAAAGAGTGAATGAGGGAAACAGTAGTTCCATATCTCACAATATTAATTCAGCATAGCATATAGTAGTTAAGAATATGGCCTTTAGGGCATTTGGGTGGCTCAATGGGTTAAAGCCTCTGCTTTCAGCTCAGGTCATGATCTCAGGGTCCTGGGATCGAGGCCCGCATTGGGCTCCCTGCTCAGCGGGGAGCCTGCTTCCCCCTCTCTCTCTCTGCCTGCCTCTCTGCCTCCTTATGATCTCTCTCCCTCTATGAAATAAATAAATAAAATCTTAAAAAAAATATGGCCTTTAGAATCAATTATCAGTTTGAATTTTAGCCCCACCTACTTTCAGTGTAATATAAACAGGTTACTCAACTTCTCTGAGTCTCGGTTTCCTATACTATGGGGATGGTAATATCTATCTCATGGAGTAAGTAAAAGTGGCATATATTTCATGCTTTTAGCACAGAGCTTGCTAATAAAGTTAGTAAATGTAAAGTTATATTAGTAATAACAACAACAATTCTCAGATATCACTGTCTGTTTCTTACACTCCTAGGAAACTCTGCCCTTAAAGACAAAGAAGACCAATTTGGGAGGACACCACTTATGTATTGTGTGCTGGCTGACAGACTGGATTGTGCAGATGCCCTCCTGAAGGCAGGCGCAGATGTTAATAAAACGGACCACAGTCAGAGAACAGCCCTCCATCTTGCAGCTCAAAAGGTGAGAAGTTGAATTACTTTGAAGCATAAACCTTTTGTGAGATATTTATAAGTTGATTAATGGAACTATGCAATTGACAGATGACAAAGAAATCACAAGTATGTGACTCTTAGTTTCATATGCTTCCTCTAAAAACAATCTAAACTGCAGAGAATAAAACATAGGTAATCATCAGTGGCTCCATTCATTTATCCAAGTTCCTCGAGCAATGGAATTCATTTTATGATCTAAGGTTAAATCAAGGAAAACAATCAAAACTGTATGTATAATCTGATTAAACCATATTACAAATCAATTTATGCATAGGGGAAAAGCAAAGGCCAGAAAGAAAAACACTAAGGTATATATTTTTTGAAGATTTTATTCATTTATTTGAGAGAGAGAGAGAGAGAGAGCACGGAGGGAGAGCGAGAGGGAGAAGCAAACTCCCCGCTGAGCAGAGAGCCCAATGCGGGGCTGGATCTCATGACCCTGGGATCATGACCTGAGCCAAAGGCAGATGCTTAACTGACTGAGCCACCCAGTCGCCCCAACACTAAGATATTAATAGTAGTTGGGTTTTAATGTTGGTAGTATTTGGTACTTTTTACTATTTAAAAATTTTCCCCTGGCAAGTATTAATTACTTTTACAACAAAAACTTGCTGTCTCTTTTAAAGTATGGGCATTAAGAAGCATAGAAGAAATTTATTTTCTAAATGTATTTCAACTTTTTAAAAGTCTAAAACTATATTGCCAGGAAAAAGGATTTCAGGTTTTTTAAAGGCATTGTTAGGAGCTGAAATTTTTAAGATAAATATATCAAAAAAATTAAAATGGGAAGCTTCTATATTTATTGAAAGACTTTTTTATCTGAAAATGATTTTTCCCTCCATAAAATTATGGTGTATAAAATATATTTCCAGTGCCTGATAGTTTCCTTTTTATTATTTTAGACATATATTTTTGGAATAAAAAGCAATGAAAATTAGATCCACCAGAAACTATTAGAGTTATTTCCCATTAAAAAATGTGAACCAGATATAGCTGATTAATTGAGGGGTTAGAAAAATACCTTTTTCATTCATTGAATACATAAAAAGAGACTGACATTAAGATATACTACTGAATATGCTAGTTATATGCCGTAATCGGTTAGGTCTGTCGGGTTATTCCCAAAGTTATTGCTCTTGAATTTGCTTTTCATTATAGTAATTTTTTAAAAAATCTCCTTCATTTTCAATTTCGGTTTTAACTACCATGTAGGTATTTATAACCTTTCACCTAGGCTTGTCAGCTGTTAAAATTATTCAGTCAGGAAGGGTAACTCTATTTAACTTGTTATCATTAAAAAGTAAACATTTCAGATTAGAAATATCCCCAGTGTTATGAATTTGATACACTTTAGATTTTTCATTGTGGTTCATTTAGGTTTAAAACCGAACTTCAGAAATGTAGGTTGAAGGAACCTAACTTCACATCAAGTGGGTCATGTGAAAAAACTGGGGATTTGAGTTGATGAGCCTCTAGTCATCTCTGTAGAGGTAGAAAGTGACCCAAGGGTGGAGAGAAGGGGTTAGTTACAAGTCTCTCTACAAGATGCGGTGCATTGTTTTCTTCTGCTTTTTGTTTCTCCTTTCTTTTTTTTAAGTTGCAATTTCCTACAGCATCAAAGAATAAATAGAACTATGATTTACATGCCACAATTTACATAGCTGATTTCATAAATAACACATTTCATGGTCTTTCCACTATCTGATAATTACGCATTTCCCCCTTTCTCTGTGTTGTGGTTTGTTTTTGCATACTTGCCAAAGGCAGCAATGTATCTTTAGGCTGTCCGAGCACTAGTAGAACTTCCAGGAGAAGGATGGTAATAAATCTTTAGTACTCTACTCTGTCCAGTTCAAAACTAGGTATTGTGTTTGATTTTGTGCTTTATGCAAAAGCACCATTATTTTCAAAATCAGAGATGGTGTAGATCCTGCAGGAATAAGACTGTGAAGAGTCTAGAAGTAACTCTCAAAGAATAGTTGGAGATATGTCCCAGGTCTATAGCACACCCTGCCTCTGAGCAGACACAAACACAAATTCTCTTTAGAGAAAACATCTTCACCCTAAACTTCCAGGATTCCCCCATATTACATAGGCCAAACAAGATCTCACAGTGAAAGATCCCCAAATACATGAGGAAGCAGTCTACCACAAAAGAGAGTCAGCAGAAACAATAAACGAATTTATTCCCTCAGGAAACTTCGATATTGGCATCGTTAGAAACACAATGTAAAACAACAATTGATTGAATGGTTAAAGATATGAAAAGAAGAGGGGTGCCTGGGTGGTTCAGTCTCTTGAGTGTCTGACTCTTGATTTTGGCTCAGATCATCATCTCTGTTTTGTGGGATCAAGCCCAGCATTAGGCTCCACGCTGGGCGTGGAGTCCGCTTGGGATTCCCTCTTTCCCTCTGTTCCTCCCCCCACCTCTGCCACTTGCATGTGCTCTCTCTCTCTAAAAAAAAAATAGAGAGAGAAAGAAAAAAGAAAAGGAAAAGGAAAAAAAGGAAAACAAACAATCAACAAAAGACTTTCATGACTAGGCATCAGTTCTGGCCCTGACCACTAATTTTAGCATAACCCACATGCCAAAAACATTTATAAGGACTGAACAAAATACATATACATTGTTTGAAGGCATTGAGAACACTCAGCATAAGCTGGGTCTAAGAAATTAACAATCATTCAGAGAAGATTCCAAAGTGGAATGCAAAAGAGTACAGCCCTAGCAGGAAGCAATTGTCTTGGTAGGCTGAAAAACCACAGGTAGAGTCTGGCATTAGTAGTGGGTGGAATGTAGAAGGGCAAAATCCTAGAGAGAAGAAAACTGCAGAGAAGGAACCCAAAAATCTGGGTACAAATTCCTTGCAAATCATTAGCAGATTCCTAAACTATGCTTGTGCAGGGAGAGGCTCAAAGAAACCCAGCAGTTTAACAACAGCTGGGAGACTAAACAGCGAAGCAGAGATTGCTTTAAAATTGTCCTGTATTTTCTTTCCAGTATAAGTCTTTAATACATAACAAGTTGATTTTTGTGTAGGGGTCCACTCTCATTTTAAATCATATGAATAACACATTTTCCCAGGACAACTTACCTCCTTAATTTGTAGCCATGTGAGTCTGTGCTCTGTGCCAGTACCAGGCTTTTGGACTATGTACTTCCTGTGGTTTTTTGTTTTGTTTTGTTTTTAATTATGATTTTTAAATAAACTGTCCTAATACAAGGGAGCTACTTACGATATTTGAAAATAAAAGTTACACCATTAAAGAGCTTCAGAGAAATGAATATGGCAACTAAAACTCTTTTAGAAGAGGAGATATTTAGAAAGCTATTATAGTTCAGGCCAACAGAGAGAAGGAGTTTGATCCAAGAGATATATTGTAGAGGTAGAACAGTTCATTCATTAAGTAGTTGCCATATGTCTACTATGTAGCAGTAGGTGTATAGAGGAACACCTAGAGGAAATATTAAAAAATGAAGCACATATGCCTGCTGTTAAAAAGTACTCTCCATGCTGATCCCTATTAAATTTCCATTTGTCTTTGTTTAGTTAAACTCTCTGATATATCACATATCAAATATTCTTTTCAAGTAGTGTCTATCCCACTTACTTCTGTTATCTGTGAACTCAGAAGTGTGCTATTTGTGTAATCATCAATATTCATATATGTGTGCATGAATGCATTCATTCAACATATGTTCATACTGTTACTGTGTAACAGGTGCTGTGCTAGGGTCTTGGAATACAAATATGAAAGACAGGATTCCTGCTCTTAAATTGCTTACAAAGATCATGGATAAAGATATCAAGTGATAATTAAAGCTGGCCTGTCTCCCTTATATATCTAAGTGTTTTATAAAATATCAACAGCCATGCCACGTAAATAGTCATTTACCACTACTGACCTGAAGATCAGCCATTCCCATATGTTCTTTATTATGTTTTTGCTTTCTTGTGATAGTAAACTAATTATGTTATCTTCCATTTGGTTTATTAGTAGGAAAAACTCTTGTTCCCATACCATTTTGTTCATGTCTCCATTAGAGGCCCAGTACCTTATATTGTAATTATTCCTTACTTGTCTCTTTCCCACTGGACTGGGTCTCCAGGCAAAAACCTTGTTTTATTTATTTTTGAATTCCCTAGAATCTAACACAGTGTCTGACATGCTTTGGTTAAATGAATGAATACACTTTGGGTTACTTACATAGAAAGTCATTATTAATACAAAAGCTAGACATTTGTTTATTAGAAACATTTATCCAGTTTCAGAATACATATATGGGAAAAACTTATTGAACTGTGCTGATTGGCTTAGTTATTTTGACACATATTCGGTACTCTGGAAACAAATTGCTGTTAGTCCAAGCAGCTAAGAAAATGGTACCCACAAGAATAAAATTAATCTCAATATACTGAACATCTGTACCTAATTTGTTTTTCATTTGTACCCTCAGTATAATCCAAGATAGCAATCAGTCATACCTTTTCTGGGTTTCTCACAAAAGATATCTAATTGTTAGAAATGTTTTCCTCCAGGGAATCTACTATTTCTCTGACTTTCACAGATATATTTATTTGTTAATAGGGATAAAAAAGCCTTAGCAATCTTACTAAATGTTAATAGTTATGCGTGTTTAATCTTCCAGGAGGTTATTAATTTGGCTTCAAGAAGATTAAGACTACCCACTCTGAAAAATTATATCATGTCAAACACAAAAACTAAAGAAGCTTCAGACTGTGGTTGTGTTGTGTTTTTTTTTTAATTCACCACAGAATTCTCAATTCATCTATGAAAACTGAATATTAATTTTAACTAATATTTATTTTTGAGATATGCTTTTTCTGTGTTACTGACTTACAAAAATTAAAGGAGAAGAGTAGAATACCTCTGAAAGTTTTTGGGAAAGCTTTAATACCAGGTGACAATATTAGGATATTGGATTCCATTATTTTATACACACTCAGACTTATACACGAACACATCAAACAATCCATCGGCCAGCCCCCTGGAACTCCATATTCCTGTGTGTATATGCATATACACATAAATAAATAAATAAATAAATAAATAAATACATACATACATACATACATACTTACTTTTATTTAACTCCCTCCCTACCCCCATTAATCTACATTCCCCCCAACGAATGCTATTCGAAAGCAGAGACTATGTTTTATTTGATTTATTAGTTCCAGTCTTAGCGCAACTCCTGCTATTTAAAAAAGACTCAGTTCATGTTTGTTTAACGAATACATGAATGAAGGAATGAATCAATAAATTCAAACATCAGATAGATTTATTATGACTGGTATGATCTTCACAACTATTGAAGTGTAAAGTAGTTGTTATATTTATTTCTTTTCATTATCCATCCCACCCCCTTATAATTTTGCTAGCAGTATTTTACAAGACTCTGTGAGCTGAATTTCCCATCAAATATCACTCTTATATGTCTCAGTTTCTTCATCGATAAAAATGGCATATCATACTTCTCCCTGTCTACTTTTTAGGAATGATGTTTCCTTAGACATAAAGCATTTTGCATGATAGAGAAATATGCTCTCTCAGACTGTAGGTTGTCAATATTATTGCTAGTCATCATACTGCAATATAGGTATAAACTTCAGACTACTCTTTAGGAATCAGTAGATGTCACAGATAAAAGGGCCCTTCAGGATAGTCTAGTCTAATTTGTTACTGGATGAAGAAATTGAGGCAATTCTCCTTTCAATTCTCTTTTCTTGGTAAATTACTCATCATTCTTTTTGCCTTTGCCTAAACCTGAATGTTTTTTGTCTTTTTTTTTTTTTTAGTTTTTACTTAAATTTCAGTATAGTTAAGGTACAGTATAATATTAGGTTCAGGTGTACAATTTAGTGATTCAACACTTCCAACAACACCTGGTACATCAGGACAAGTACCCTCCTCAATCTCCATCACCTATTTCACCCATCCCCCAGCCACCTCCCCTCTGGTGACCATCAGTTTATTCTCTATAGTTATTAAGAGTTTCTCTCTTGGTTTGCCTCTCTCTCTCTTTTCCCCCCTTTGCTCATTTGTTTCATTTGTTAAATTCCATGTATGACTGAAATCATATGGTATTTGTCTTTCTCTGTCTTGTTTCACTTAGTATTATACTCTTTAGCTCCATCCATGTTGTCATAAATGGCAAGATTTCATTCTTTTTTAGGGCTGAGTAATATTCCTGTGTGTGTGTGTGTGTGTGTGTGTGTGTGTGTGTGTGTGTGTGTGAATATATATATACCACATCTTCTTCATCCATTTATCAGTCATTGGACATTTGGGCTATTTCCATAGTTTGGCTATTGTAGAGAATGGTGCTATAAACGTGGGTTGCCAACAGCCACATGAAAAGATGCTCAACATCGCTCATCATCAGGAAAATGCACATCAAAACTGCATTGAGATATCACCTCACACTTGTGAGAATGGCTAAACAACACAAGAAACAACAGGTGTTGGCAAGGATGCAGAGAAAGGGGAACCTGTTGGTGGGAATGCAAACTGGTGCAGCCACTCTGGAAAACAGTTTGAAGGTTCCTCAAAAAGTTTAAAACAGAGCTACCCTACAACCCAACAATTTCTTTTTTTTTTAAAGGTTTTATTTATTTATTTGACACAGAGAGATCAGATCACAAGTAGGCAGAGAGGCAGGCAGAGAGAGAGGGGGAAGCAGGCTCCCCACTGAGCAGGGAGCCCGATGCGGGCCTCGATCCCAGGACCCTGAGATCATGACCTGAGCCGAAGGCAGAGGCTTTAACCCACTGAGCCACCCAGGCGCCCAACCCAACAATTTCACTACCAGGTATTTACCTAAAGAATGCAAAATACTAATTCAAAGGGATACATGCACTCCGATGTTTAAATTATTTTAAAATTATAGATAAGAATAGAGAATATCATTAAAAATACTCAGGTACAGGGCGCCTGGGTGGCTCAGTGGGTTAAAGCCTCTGCCTTCGGCTCAGGTCATGATCTCAGGGTCCTGGGATCGAGGCCCGCATCGGGCTCCCTGCTCAGTGGGGAGCCTGCTTCCTCCTCTCTCTCTGCCTGCCTCTCTACCTGCTTGTGACCTGATCTCTCTCTCTGTCAAATAAATAAATAAAATCTTTAAAAAAAAAAAATACTCAGGTACATAATACCCAGAAGAGATAAAACTGAATATTTTTTATTTTTAGTCCAGATTTTCTTTAATGAAATAAAACAGTATAGATGCACTTGAAGCTTTCTGTTTATCCTCCCAAATCCCATTCCCCTCTTTTTCTACATTCTCAATCTATCTTAATTTTGGTGGTTTCAATTCCCATGCATATTTTTCTACCTTTATTTTATATGGATGTAACCATAAACAATATTATTTTGCATTTTAAAAATCTTTATATAAATGGTACTATACTTTGTGTCATTCCCCAATTTGCTTTTTTAACTTAACATTATGTTTTCAAGATTACTTGATTTTGAGGTGTATGTTGAAATGTGTAGCTCTGTTCCCAAAAAGATTATATACAGATGCTCAAAAGACACATGAGAAGGTGTTCAACCTCATTACTAATAAGATAAATGAAAATTAAAGCCACAGTGAGATACTATACAACCATCTGAATGTCTAAAATGAAAAAGTCTGATAATACCAATTGATGATGAGGATATGGAACAACTGGAACATTTGTAGTGAGAATACAAATTGATTAATCTACTCTAGAAAGCAGTTTGACGCTAACAAAGCTGAACACACACACACACACACACACACACACACACACAGAATCATTGCAATTCACACTCCAATCCTAGTAATACCTAAAAGAAATAAGTGCCTCATTCTACCAAAAGGCATGTATGAGAGTGTACATGATAGCGTTATTTATAATAGCAAACATTCGTAGTAGCACAAACCACTCAAATGCATATTAATAGGAGAATGGGTAAATAAACTGTGATGTATTCCTACAATGGGATACTACACAATAAAAAATAATGAACTACTGATACATTGCACCACATGAATAAATTTTGTAGACATCATGTTGAGTGGAAGAAGTCAGCTATTTTAAAAAAAAGATGTCAGCTATTTATACAAATTTTAAAAACAGGCAAAACTCTATGGTGATTCAAATCAGGTTTTTGGTTACCCAATATATAGATATTAACTAAAAAGGGGCATAAAGGAAGCTTCCAGAGATGCTGGAAATGATCTATATCCTGATCTGTGTGTTGATTACATAAAAAGTTATCAGTCTGTATACTTTAGATTTATCTACTGGGGCGCCTGCGTGGCTCAGTGGGTTAAAGCCCCTGCCTTCGGCTCGGGTCATGATCTCAGGGTCCTGGGATCGAGCCCCGCATCGGGCTCTCTGCTTGGCAGGGAGCCTGCTTCCCCCTCTCTCTCTGCCTGCCTTTCTGCCTACTTGTGATCTCTCTCTCTGTCACATAAATAAATAAAATCTTAAAATATATATATTTATTTACTTAATTATATAAATAAATATATTATGCCTCAATTTAAAAATTATTTATTTAAAATGGTAAAATTGCAGAATTTGGTGAGTATTATTTGTAGGTAGGATAAGAAAGAACAGAATCAAGAATGGTTTCTGACCTAGGGTTTGAAGCACTTTGGTCACATTTCCCCAGTGTTAGCTTTAGGAGCTCTAGGAAAGCCCTATAAATTTGAGCATGCATCAGAATCACCTAGAGGTGTTTAGTAGGTACTTTTTAGGCTTCTCTGTGGCTATATTCACTCATTAATTCATTTTAAAATAATTTAAGAGGTGCTCCCTCTACCACAAACTATGTAGCCAGTGGACATCTAAAGAGTAAACAAACGAATGAGGTTTTAGCCATTGGTATGCTCCTAAAAGAAGGCACCAAAAACATCCATGATGCCCACATTACTTAGAAAGGTAGGGAAATCTGAGTGTACGAAATCCTTACATTCTGGAATGTTAATGATCTCTCAAGAAATCTCTGGACTGAGATGGGTCATGTTAGACAACTCTTAGAGTTTGCCCCATTTGACTAGCTAGGCTGCCTTTTCCGGGCAGGCAGAAAGTCCCAGGCTAAAGAATCTTTGCTTCAGTATATTTCAACTTCTGAGGTTTCCAAGTAAGCTTCAAGTGTGTCCTCTGAGTATTTAGAAATTATCTCTAAACCTGCCCTCTGGTTTTCCAGTTTAGAAACGGGTTCCTTCCTTCCTTTCTTTTTTTAAGTAGGCTTCCTGCCCAACATGGAGGCCAACTCAGGGCTTGAACTCACAACCCTGAGATCAAGACCTAAGTTGAGATCAAGAGTCAGATGCTTAACTGACTGAGCCACCCAGATGTCCCTAGAAACTTGTTTCAAATATTTAGGATCATATATTCAAGAGCATTCCAAACAAATCCAGAGTTGGTCTGCTTTTAAACGAATCAGAGAATTGAAATCAAAACCTATCTGTCCTTTAATACTTTCAGGATAGCTAATGTATGTCTACCTGCATGGATGAAATTTGTAGTGACAGGGAAGAACATGTGAACAAGTCTTGGTTGAAATCACTACTCTGAATTTTTCTAACATAACATAATGTAACATAATGGTTTTAGAAAAACCATTCATTCAGTTCTGTAGCAGCTTTATAGCAGTCAGAACAGTAAAATATTGTCTGTTCTGTAGACCTAAACTGAGGTAATAGTTTGACTGAATTCTTCTAGGTCACTTTGATACTTATAGAGTCAGGAATTACCTTGTGTTTCCGATTCCCAGCTCAGTGCTGCTAATAATGCTCCACTAAAAGAAAACTTATGTACTTTTCAGAGGCTTACTTTCTCAGTCTTCTGATTCTTCTGACCTAGAGTCATTCCCAAACTCCGTTTCCCAGTCAAACCCCCCAAAGAAGTACCTAAGGGTTTCCTTCTCATGGGCCAGATTCAGAATTTAACTCAGAGCTTCCACTACTACTACTACTACTACTACTACTACTACTACTACT
>LNAC01000163.1:2496883-2656777 GCA_002007465.1 Ailurus styani | reverse complement strand
TCCTCCCTCTTCTTCTTCTTCTTCTTCTTCTTCTTCTTCTTCTTCTTCTTCTTCTTCTTCTTCTCCTCCTCCCCTCCCCCTCCCCCTTCCTCCTCCTCTTCTTCTTCTTCTTCTTCTTCTTCTTCTTCTTCTTCTTCTTCTTCTTCTTCTTCTTCTTCTTCTTCTTCTCCTCCTCCTCCTCCTCCTCCTCCTCTTCTTCTTCTTCTTCTTCTTCTTCTTCTTCTTCTTGTAAGAGTGGTAGGGAGGAAAGAGAGAAGGAGAGGGAGAGAGAATCCTAAATAGGCTCCATGCCCAGCGCAGAGCCTAATGCGGGCTCAATCTCATGACCCTGAGATCATGACCTGAGCTGAAATAAAGAGTTGGATGCTTCACTGAGCCCCCCAGGAACCCCCAGGGCTTCCCCTTTTAAGTGCAGTATTTTACCTT
Organism: Ailurus styani; assembly: GCA_002007465.1. Classification (NCBI taxonomy): domain Eukaryota; kingdom Metazoa; phylum Chordata; class Mammalia; order Carnivora; family Ailuridae; genus Ailurus; species Ailurus styani. Next base: position 2,656,351 of record LNAC01000163.1, on the reverse strand, counting down.
AGTGTTATGACTCCTCTCAAACACAGCAGAGCAGCCTTGCAGATTGTATTTTAAAATCCATGTGGCTCACTGAATTTTGTTTTGAACATGTTCCTGTTTCCTATAGCCATGGTCATTTTCTAATCATCTTTATCTCTTTGCTGACCCCCAGTTTTACTAAGTCATGAAAATACAAGCATCTGCTTCCTATGAATAGATTAGAGATCCCCACAAGCCTAGATTCCCATGGAAACCAATCAAAAACTAAAAGGAAAAGAAAGAGTATATATTGAATTTCCCTGAGACCTACAGCTTGTTTTTCATTAGACTCATGCTGATTTCTTTTAAACTCTGGGCACAGGGCCAGCGAATATTTTTACAGCTGATAAAAAGGAACTTCAGATCCATTTACTTTTCATTTAAACTTCTAAAAATTAATTTTGTGTATAACATCAATTCCAAAGGAAATTTGAGCATTAATTTGATAATTGCCTTCTTATGCCATAGGATTGTATTTGTTCATATAATTTTCTCTTATTTTTTTTACCTACTTATATTTTACTGTTCAAAAGAGAATGAGAGAGAATCAGGGGGTCTATTTTTCCTACAGTATGAATATTGTCAGCCCCTGGGAACAGCATTTTCCCCTGTGACCAATCACAGGGCCCTTTATATACCTCCTTTGACTGTTAAGCTTTTACAAAGCCCAAATAATCATTTACTAATATGGTAACAGAAATGTAACCAAAATGCCAAAGTAAGGGGGATCCAGAAAGCCAGGGAGGAGGTGAATGGGGAGAGAGGGTGTAAATTTAAATAAAGTAATCAAAATAATTTTCATTAAGATAGTGACATTTGAAACAAGACTTGAAGGAGGTGAGGAAGTGAGCGATGTGAGTGGCTGAGAGAACTTTCTTTTGTTCCTGGCAGAAGGAAGAGTTCGAACAAAGGCCTCAAAATGGGAGCATGTGTGGAATGTTTGAGGAGTGACAATGGGTCTAGGGCTCGCATGGTTCTAATGAGGGAGGCAGGGGAAGCAGTAGGTAATGAGGCCATGGCAGAAGTGGTAGCTAGATCCTATAGGGCCTTTCGGCCATTGTCAGGAATGTTTTTACTCTGAATGAAATGAGGAGGCATTGGAGGGTTTTGGGGAAAGGAGTGACATCTGACATATATTAATAAAATAATCACCCTAGCTCAGTGACAAAATTGTTCTGCAGGCTTATTATATTATCTGTGTCTTTATTCCTTCTTCATATATGCCTCAAGTCTCCTTCCCCTCCTGATCCCTTTCACCATATATGCATACAGTTGACTAAATCCCTCACCTAGAATAGAATATGATGTCAGTCTGATGAGCACAGAGCACGCCATGATTTTCCTCATTATCATTTGGGCAACCAAATGCAGTTGATTCCTATTGAAGATTTTTCAAATAAAACTAATTTCGGGGCACCTGGGTGACTCGGTCCGTTAAGCATCTGCCTTCGGCACAGGTCATGATCCTGGACTCCTGGGATAGATCCCTGCTCAGCAGGGGTCTGCTTCTCCCTCTCCCTCTGCCTTTCCCCCACCCCCCCCCTTATATTCTCTCTCTCTCTCTCTCTCTCTCTCTCTCGCTTGCTTACTCTCTTTCCCTCAAATAAATAAATATATAAAATCTTTTAAAAAACCTTCTAATTTTGCTTCATGCTTACTACTGCTTAAACTAATCCTATATTCATATTGTTGTAGTTTTGGACCCAAATGTAGCATCTTATTGTATCCATATTTACTCATTTATTTGAATTTCCCAGACTTACTTGGGTAGAGTTTAGCATTCCTTTCCTTGTTCCTCCAGTACCTTGTATAGTGAACCACTGTTATATCACCTGTCCCTCTGAAAGATATTTATTTGTTTACACATTTAATTTCCACACCAAAATTAACATCTTAACATCAACAAGAGTGTGATAGTCATATTTTTTATTTCCAGTGCCTAGTACTTAACCAATAATTGATACTTGGTGAATTGAATTGGGTTCATCACATAACCTTTCGAGGTCCTCTTGATCCTTGAGTCTGTCATTCAGTGTAGTTGTCATCTCTCCCTCATATGAGTCACCAGCAGTCTCATCCTAATCTTTGATATCAAAATAGATCCTGCCTGCAGAAAAGCTTACTCACTGAAACATTACTACTAAAATTAACTTCACCTATGTAAAAGATTATTGTATTCTTTCCTTCTACTTGTCTAAACTGTGTCATCAGTAGTAATTAGGCCCCTTGAAAAATTTTATTTACTCTGTCAGAGTCTGCTTGTTCACCATTCCAATTCTGATGAGTAATTCATCCATTCATTCACCAAATACATTTTCTGTATTTAATCTGTATCGTGTTGCAGTATCATCATAAAATATTAAAATCAACTTTTGTCTAAATATTTAAAGTCTTTCAGATTCTGAATCATCATAAAGTTAACATTTCACCAACAAAACTACTGATTTTCAAGAAATTTATTGAGTATACTCTGTTTATGTCAAATACTTTTAGATTTCAGAAGACATGGTTTATATCCCTTTAAAATTTTTATTCAAATCCTTTTGGTCTCTTTGGCATTCATCAAGCTGATTCTTTGCAAGCCATTTGTTAGGAATTTGAGCTAAAATATGAATTTGAAGTAATGGCTCTAAACTTCTAACCATGTATGTAACGGGTCATGTTAATGTTGTGCAGATTGTGAACTAATACAATCTATGCGAGTTTGTGTATGTATCTGTACGAGCACACACAGGTCCCTGCTTTACATTGTTATTTAATTGAATGGTAATGTGTATGCATATTGCAAAGTATCAATATACCATGAAGGTTTACAGTGCATAATCTAAGAGCAGGGAAAACCCTTCATCTATAAAGCAAAATGTAGAAGTGATAGGAAATACGACTATGTAGAAATAAGAGAGACTTTTCCCTACAGAAAACATTGTAAGCAAAGAAAAAGAAAGACAAACTTGGAAACGATATTTGCAAGTTTTGTCACTAACAGAGGATTAATAGCCCTAAGACATAAAACAGAGAAGAAAAAGACCAATGATTCTGTAAAAAATGAGCCAGGGATATGAATAGAGAGCTCATAAGAAAGGGAATGTGAGTGGCCCTCAAATACATGGAAATATAAATATGCTCAACATTGTTCATCATAAAAGAAATGCAAGTTAAAATTGCAATGAGATGTTTTTCATGTGCCAGGTTGGCAAAAGTCAAAAAGTTTGAGAGTGCTCTGATGGCAAAACTGTCGCTGAAGGGAAGGAAAAATAGTACGACCCCTGTGAAAGGAAACTCAACAATAGCCAGCAAAACTAATGAGAATATGCATTTACCTTTGACCCGACATTTCCACTTCTAGAAGCATGCACTGGTAAAAATAAGTGATGTATGCACAAGGCTGTCTAATTGCAGCATTATTTGTAATAGAGAGAGCTTGAAGGGAAACGTCCTGTTGGAGGACTGGTTGAGTAAAAAGAGTGTGTCCTCACAATGTATTGCTGTGCAGCTATAAAAAGTAATGAGAAATATTTTTATATAATATTTTAAAACGACCTCCCAGAGTGAAAAGTGTCGAATCTTGTGCATGGTCTATCAGAAGTGGAGCTTATAATGCAGTTGACAGTGGACAAGCTAAACTTGCAGTGTGTGGGGCTGAGGGCATCCCTAGGATGGGCAGAAAATGAAAGAAAGTCCACCCAGAAATTGTAGGTGGGATCCCACCCAGTGGAGCTCAAGGCAACGTAGAGTACAAAACATGCTGAGTTGTGGTGATGAGGAAAGTAGGTAATCTGTCAGCAAGACCTCAGCCACCAGGATGAAAGAGCAGATAAGGCATGACAGGACACCATTCCCTGGGAGAATCACAAAGGACAAGGCTGCAAGAATTTGGATACTCAGGCATTTGTTGGTTTGTTTGTTTGTTTTTTAAGATTTTATTTATTTGAGAGAGAGTAGGAGCGAGAGCATGAGGGAGGGGCAGAGGGAGAGGGAGAAGCTGACTCCCCGCTGAGCAGGGAGCCCAACTGGGGGCTTTCCACGTGGCTAGTTCACGGGACCCTAGGATCACAATCTGCGCTGAAAGCAGATGTTTAACCAATTGAGCCACCGTGGTGCCCCACAGTTCTCTTTTTTAAGTTAGTATTTAAAGAACATAATTAGAGCCCCAATGCCTAAGACCATTATACTGTTAAGTGGATAGATGAATGGATGGATAGATAGGCATCAATTTACTAGACCATAAAGTACAAGACTGAAACTAGATTATAGGAGCAAGATGAAAAACTGAGTACTCTACCTGGATCACAATATTAAGGCATCCAGGCTGACTTAACCCTCAGTGGTCTCACTAATGAACTAGACTTAAATCTTTTCTTAATTAGGGTCAAGGTAAGCCTCAAAGCTAGGGGAAAGATAGCATGCCAACCACAGTATCTAGAAGCAAAAAAACAAACAAACAAACAAACCAGAATACTCTTATCTTATTTACCTTTTTTTTTTTAAGATTTTATTTATTTGAGTGAGAGAGAGAAAGAGAGCACAAGTAAGGTAAGGGGCAGAGGGAGAGGGACAAGCAGACTCCCTGCTGAGCAGGGATTCCCCACGTCCTCAACCCCAGGACCCCGAGATCATGACCTGAGCCGAAATCGCACGCTTAACCAACTGAGCCACCCAGGTGCTCCTCTTGTTTACCTTTTGAACAAGAGAAACCTTCCCAGAAGCCCTATGGCTGACTTTTCTTCCATCTCTTTGACTCCCAGCCCTAATGCACTCTCTTGGCAAAAATGAAACCACCATGATTATTCATACCAATCAATCCACCACTGAATTTGGGGAGGGTCCAGCCTTCTCTGAAGGACATAACTACTCTAAGGAAGATCAACAAAAATCAAGGTTGTAAAGGAAAAAAAAAAATCAAGGTTCTGTTAGCCCAGAAGTCGATGGGCATAGACGTTAGGCAGGCAGTCTGTAGTGTTGGCCACAGTGTCCATTGGACAGTTACAGAGCTTTGTGGACTTAACTACTCTCCAAAGCAGTGACTGTAGGCTATGTCCTCTGGCACTGCCCTTAGCTCGAGGTTACAAAAAAGCCAGAGGTACCAACTCTGTTGATTATAGGAGTGGCCTAACACTCACCCTACCTTGGAGTCCTTCCTATTTTTAGCATGTATGGGCATCTCCTTCTGAATGCTCCCAAATAAGGGAATGGTCCAATCACTTAACTTTGTCAGTAACAAACATGGGCACCACATAGCGTGTTACCCTTCCCTTCACCCGGCAAGCTTAATTGAGATGTATAGTTGTAAAGAACACTGGTTGAAAATAAAAAAAAGTTCATTTAGTCAACAGATATTTATTTATTGAGTATCTGCTAATCATAAGGTATTGTTCTGTATGTTTGGGATATAACAATGAACAAAATGAAACAAAAATCCCTGCCTTCAAGGAGCTTACATTTTGTTGGTACAAAACAAACCAGCAAATGAAAAAGATTATAAAATATTTATAGTATTATGTCAGGTGAGGATACATGCTATGGAAAAAATAAGGCAGGTGAAAGAGATAGGGAGCCGAGGGGTTGCATATTAGAAATAGAGTGATCCGGATAAAACACACTTAAGGAAGTAACATGAAGCGAACAATTAACATTTAAGTGACCTAAAGGCAATGAGAGAACAAACCTTGCAGGGAGAGAGAATGTCAAGTGCAGAGACCTTGAGACGAAACAGCAGGAAGAGCCCTGTAACTGTGGGGCGAGGATGAGGTCAGAGATCCCGTCGGACCTACAAGATATTGAAGGATTCAGCTCCTACTGTGCATGAGAGGAGAAGGTTATCGAAGGGTTTAAGCACAGAAAATATGATCTAGCTTATATTTTGAAAGGCTCATTTAACTGGTAGACTGTCAAAAGGATGAGGGCAGGAGGAGGGCGACTAATTAGGAAGCTGAGAGATGATGTTGGCTTGGACCAGAGTGGTAGTGGTGGAGGTGGTAAGAAGGGCCCAGGTTCAAATGTACTTAGAATTTACTGTGGGATTATAGTTATGAAAGTAGGAGGAGCCAGTGAATTTGACACTAGGTTTTTTAAGCCTCATGTCTTTTTAAATATTTTATTAAAGGGAACTTCTCTCCCTCCCATGTTGAAGGAAATCCCAGATGTTATACTGTTACACAAATATTTATTTGTAAAAAGCAAAGAAAGAAAAATGATTCTTGGAGCACCTGGCTGGCTCAGTCAGTAAGTCATGCAACTCTTTTTTTTTTTAAGATTTTATTTATTTATTTATTTATTTGTTTGTTTGTTTGTTTGTTTGTCAGAGAGAGAGAGAAAGAGCATATGCAGGATGAGCAGCAGGCAGAGGGAGAAGCAGACTCTCTGCCGAACAAGGAGCCGAATGCAGGACTTGATCCCAGGACCCCGGGATCATGACTTGACCTGAAGGCAGACACTTAACTGACTGAGCCACCCAGGCACCCTATGTCTTTTGAGTCTTTTTTAAATCTATAGATTCCTACTCTATCTCTCTTCTTTTTTTTTTTTAAGATTTTATTTATTTATTTGACACAAAGGGAGAGAGATCACAAGCAGGCAGAGAGGCAGCCAGAGGGAGAGGGGGAAGCAGGCTCCCCACTGAGCAGAGAGCCCGATGCAGGACTCGATCCCAGGACCCTGAGATCATGACCTGAGCTGAAGGCAGAGGCTTAACCCACTGAGCCACCCAGTCACCCCTCTTCATTTTTTCTTACAGTTTTCTGTAATTGTGGCTTTTGCTTTCTTCTATAACTTGATGTCTTAGTCCAAAGTAGTGGTCTCAGTCTAGATCTCGTTGATTCTCTCTCTAGGTGTAGTTAACTTGTTCCTCTGTCTTCCATATTTCCTGAAAATTAGTTATTGGATCTGTAGGCTTGATCTGATTCTGCTTCAGTTTTTTTTTTTTTTTTTTTTTTTTTGTCTAAACTACTTCATTGTTTTGCTACATTTCCCATCAGGAGACACAAAATGTTTTACTGTCTCCGTTTTTTGATGTTCACAGTTTTTGCTGTTCAGTGCCTAAAGCCACTGTGTTTTCAAGAGTTACAAAATGGTGATATTCTAATTCTGCTATCCCTTCTATAATTGTTTGCTGGAATAATTCATCAAAGGACAATTTCCCCTTACCTACTATTTGATTACTCATTGATACAGAAAAGGAAGAATTAATCCTTGATTCTTTCTCTTTATTTACCAATTTTCGAAATAAGGAAGTGTGTCCTTCCATGATGACCAATTTTTTCCTTTCTTCCTTTTTTCCTTTTTAGTATCATCATGAACAAGGCATAGGATACTTTTGGTATCATTTTAACATAGTTGCCATATTAGTTCATTGACATTATCCCTATTTGATATTTACATTACTCCATCTTTGGTTATGAGAAGTCCTTCCTGGATCCTTTTGACATGATCCTATTTTTTGATAGCTTCCTTGCTAACTGCTATGACCAAATATTCCAGGTTCATCTCAGTATTTTTATTAAGCTTTTAAATTCCAGTATAGTTAACATAGAGTATTTTATTAGTTTCATAATTTCTGTGTTTTTTTCCTCCAGACCTGGAGTCCACCATTTCTTCAAGGACCCATGTTTCTTGAAAGCAGGAGAAAGTATTTGGAGACCACAATCTAGAGTCTAGGGGTGCTAACTCTTACAGGGTTAGTGATTGTTTCTAAGTCTTTACTGTGGTCACCGCTTGGAATGATTTTATTTTAATGTCATTTTGTCACTTCCTATTCTAATTCGGGACTAAGATATTGTTGTTGTTTTTAACTTTACCTCTTCTGTCTTACATCTGTACTCCTTTTTCTCACCCAGCTGAGAATAATAGAATATCACATAATATAATATAGATGAAGAAACCAAGACTAAAAGAGCTTGAATAATTTTTTTTTTAAGATTTTTTTTTTATTTATTCATTTGACACAGAGAGAGAGATTACAAGTAGGCAGACAGGCAGGCAGAGAGAGAGGAGAGAGGAGGAAGCAGGCTCCCTGCTGAGCAGAGAGCCCGATGTGGGCCTCGATCCCAGGACCCTGGGATCATGACCTGAGCTGAAGGCAGCGGCTTTAACCCACTGAGCCACCCAGGCGCCCTTGAATAATTTTTCATTAAATGGCAGAGTGAGAAGGCAATACATAGATCTGACTCCAAAGTCTTTCCTTAAATTGGTTTTTAAAATTTTGACTTGACACAGTTTCCTTGCTTCAGGGCATAGCATTTTTAATTGAACTGCCAGGTAGAGAATTCAATTTAACTAACATGTATTGGGCGCCCATTTTTTATGCAAAGGCCTGTTGTCTTGTGTGAGACCAATGTCCACCAGCAAATCTTGTCAACTCTACGTACTAAAATTTATTCAGAAGTCACCCATTTCTGAACACCTGCTTTGCTACTACCCTGGTCGTAACAACCAGCATCTTGGATTGGATTAAGTAAGAGCCTTGTTTAAATTATTGTAGTGACCTCCTAACTGGCCTCTGGCTTCTCTTCGTGCCCCGTGCAGTCTGTGCTCGTGACATCAGCCAGAATGAGCCTTTTAAACTCCAGTCAAATCATGTCAGTCTCTGCTCCAGACTCTCCAAGCGTTTTTTATCTCAGAGTAAAAGCCCAAGCACTTCCTATGACTTATAAAGCCCTATCTGTTTTAGATCTCCAGTTACCTAGATGACCTTATTTTTAATCTTCCCCTTGTGTTTTCTGCATAAGCCCACTCTGGCCTCGGTGCTGTTCCTCTAAATGGAAAAGAATGCTCTCGCCTTGAGGTTTTTTCGCATTTGCTTTTCCCTTTGCTAGGAATGCTGTTCCAATAGATAGCTCTGTGTTGAACTTCCTCACCTTCTTCTTCTTTTTTTTTTTTAGTGTTTTAGTGAGCTCTACTCCCAATGTGGGGCTCAAACTCCCAACCCTGAGAGATGAAGAGTTGCATGCTCTACCAACTGAGCCAGCCAGGCACCCCCAACTCCCTCACTTTCAGCAGTTCTTACTTAAAAGTCACTGTTTCAGTGAAGCCTTCCCTCGCTGAACTACCTGATAGTCCTTCATTTCACACATTTTATTCCCTCTACTCTACTTTTTTTTTCCTTAACACTTAAATACCATAGCACTTAACACTAAAATACCATATGTTCTACTTGTTTGCCTTGCTTATTGTCTCTTCCCCCACTAGAATGTAAACTCCACAAAGCTGGGGATGTGGGGGTGCCTTTTCTCCTCATTGCCTAGAACAGTGCCTGGTGCACAGTCAATGCTCAAAAAAGTACTCATTAAATTAATGAATCTACTTCTGAAGTTTACAGCTTTATTAATTCTCCCAGGTAGTCTAGCACTTCTCACATTATGCAGGTGTTCTTGACTAAAAACGTATGATGACCTTCCGGTTGACTAATATTAGACTCTACTTTTAAGGAAGAATAGCTCTGCTCTGCAACCCTCCACCCCCACCCAATGACTCCTGCTTATTCTTCGGAGAATACTTCCTCTCTTGGGACTGGATTTTTCTTCTTCTCTTTTCTTTTTCTTTCTTTTTTTTCCCCCTGCCGGTTAAATAGCCACAGCCTGGCCTTGTGAGCTGCCTCTTGTTGGAAAGGGAGTCAGTGCAGCCTAGTGGAGAACAGAGGCCTGAGCATTTGCATCTCCAGAATGTTTGTATTGACAAATGGCAGTCAGTTATTGACATTTATGTCCCTTGGTGATACTTCAATTGGCTTATCTTTGCTGGTCAAATGCCTTAATTGTTCTGGCCTTTAATTCAGTCAAAGTTGGAGCTAGAGCAGAGGGGAAAGAGAAGGAGCGAGTCTCACAGAACATCAAACTTGAGCTGGGAGGCTGCTGGCAACGATCAGCCTGTCATAATGTTATGATTTGTTCATTTTTATACCATTTATTAGCCTTTACTTGTTGTGCCATTTGGCCTCCAGGGCAGATAAAGTGCTGTCTAATTTGGTAGGTTTGCTTCTGTCAGAGCAGCCTCGACAGGGAAGGTGTTAGCGGCAGTGACAAATAATCAATAGCTGTCCTTGTCATGAGGAACGTGAGCAGTTGGGCCTTTCATCTGGAGGATTAGAGGTCTAATTGGATTGAGAATAGGGAGGGTGGGCTGTTGGGTAACCCTGTCAGCCTTGTGAAGCTGTCAAATGTCGGCCTTATTCATGGTGAAGGGAAGGAGCAACCGTGCGCTTTCGGGATGGAGGAGGAAGGCACGCGAAAGCCCTTTTATACAAAGGAGCCGATCCTGAAGCCAGCCCCGCTAACATGCGCCCTCGTCTTTATTTAATTAGATGTCCCTTTGGATAATAAATCTCGGTAACTTTAAATGATATCTCTAAGCCCGGATGTGCAAAACACACACGTATTACACACGCACAGTGCAAATCCAGACCGGCTCCTTTTGTCTCTGGTCATGCTAGCAAGCAGCCCACTTAAATGGAGATTAAAAGGGAAACTGTAGGGGAGAGATGGCCTAAGTTGTCATCTCATTGTCAGAATTGACAAGTGGTAAGCATCTTTAATGCTATTATTAGGAAAAAATAAGTGAGACATTTAAATTAAAAGGATAGATGAGTTAATATTGAAGTGTGGATATTTGACGATATTTTTCTCCCACAGCCATTTAGGAATGTGGTTCCTTATAAAACAAAATCTTTCATTTATTTATTCCTACATGAACTCACCCAAAGAAGAATTATACATTGGCTGAGTTGTTTTTTTCTCAGATATGCTTTATTCTTTTTTCCTTAGCAAATTATAACAGGTGACAGGATTGGATTTAAATTATACCAGGGCTATCCTGTCCAATTCGGTCTCAAAATCTCTTCTGCTATCCTCCCCACATATTTATGCTATTCTACACGTACTCCTATATATACTTAATGCTATAACACTATCATCCGGGAGTATGAATGGAGAAGATATTTGGAAAGAAATCAGTTGACTTATTCTCCAGTGAATAGAGCCCTTAATACCACCTCTTTATGGCCAAGTGTATGATTTTAAACCCCACTAAATTCTATGGAACAAAGTTAACCGTGATAAATCCTAAATACAATGTAGTAAGCAACATTTATAATTTTCCTATATATACATTCTCTATGTACATATTAAATTTAGTGTACTGCTGTTATACAAAAGCATATACAATTTTTAAATGTTTTTGAAATACACTACGTACAGAGAGCATTTGTAAGTATCATCTATTTATGTAGGTATATTTTAATGAAGGCCGTGAATAAAGGTGAACTGGCAGTAATGTCCAGACTGTATGAATAGACATTCCTAGGTTATAGATTACACACTCAGCCCATCTCTATTTCGATATGATCTCCTTTCTATAGTCATTCAAACCCCTGCCAACCAATTTGAAGTGACTCAAAAAGTACTCTAAAAGAACTGAATGGATGTACATTCTAGATACTATGTGGATGAACCCAGCGACCTCATTGTGCCCTTCAAATTATGAGGTTCATTACCATTACAAATATTTCATTAAGTTCTCCCTGTGTCAGTCCAGCTTGAAGATTCTGTGATCTTATTTTGTAGTCCACACTGAAGATTAGCACAAGTCTCAATGCCATGGACTAAGCATTTAGAATTGTGGTTATCTAAAGTACTTGTTTTGCTTGATCTAAGCAAGAAAAATGCAAAGTTTCAAAACAACTATCCAAGGTTGCAAAAATCTCTCAGATTTCATGGAATTCTTCTAGAACTATACCTGTGAAAGTATAATTATGAAAAACTTTTTTTTTTTTAAGATTCAGTTATTTATTTGAGAGAGAGAGAGGGCATGAGCGGGGCAGAGCAGGGCTAAATCCCACAGCCATGAGATCGGGACCTGAGCCACAACTAAGCATCCGAAACATAACCATATAAGCCACCCAGGTGCCCCGACCACATTTTCTTAAGCAAAACTGTTCACAGGTGGTAGAGACAAACTTGATATCCTGGCAAAGGAAGTTCAGTGTCTAAGTAGCTAGATTCACATTAGGGTCTTGGATCAAAGCATACTGCCTATGACCTATAATCAAACTCTTTACTCTTGAGGTCAGGTTACAATATCTTATTGCTTTGCGACACTTCAGAATCTTTGCCATTTATTCATTTAACAAATATTTGTGCAAAAGCTACTACGCTAAGTTTTGGGAATACTCCATACACAGGGCATAATCCTGTTCTCAAGGAGTTCATAGTTCAGTGGGGAAAACGGACAAGGTAAATGGTAATTATAGTATTTTTGTGTTAAATCCTAGAAAAGAAGTAAGTGTGGGGATATCGTGGGAAAATATAGGAGGGGCACCTAAGCCACGCTGGGGTGTTGTGGTCTGGAATGTCTCCCTTAAGCAGATAGCATCGACGCTAGATGACAGGGGAAAGAGGTGGAAAGCCCACTCCAAGAATACCTTTGAGTATTCTTGTATTGCTCTCAGGGAGGGAAAGAATATATGGCTTAATATGTATGGATCATAGAAAATATGGAAAGATGATACTGGACAAGTAAAATGGGGTCAAACCACAAAGGGTCCTACATGGAAACCAGTGAGTAGATTTGAAATTTTATTAAAAGGTTAGATTTAAAATGTGCAAATTGTTTGTATCAGGCTGAAGGAAAGGGATATGCAGCTAACCGACCGATGATTTTCTGATTACCAAATTCAAATACTTTTCCTAAGGCCTCATCCTTGACTTCGTCTGTCCATTTGACCTTCTTTATAAACCTCTCCATGAATCTACTTCTTTTCCTTGGTATATATTACCTGTAAGTGATACAAGCAATGGACTAGACTTGGAAGTCAGAAGAGTAGATTCATGAGAGGTTCTATTTCTTTCTAACAGTGATTTGGGGCAAGTTTTAAGCATAAGCATTCTGCTATTCTGTTTCTTGTTCTTTAAATTTGTTTTTTTTTAAGATTTTATTTATTTATTTGATAGAAACACAACGAGAGAGGGGACACAGGCAGGGGGAGTGGGAGAGGAAGAAGCAGGCTTCCCGCAGAGCAGGGAGGCTGGTGTGGGGCTCGATCCCAGGACCCTGGGATCATGACCTGAGCCGAAGGCAGATGCTTAACAACTGAGCCACCCAGGTGCCCCTGTTCTTTAAATTTGTGACAATACTTATCTCAAAAGGTTCTTATGGGCATTAAATAAATTAATGAATTCAAAAGAATTTATTTGAAAGGACGCTTTGATTCTCTTAAAGGACATATATTCTAAAGAGCACTGACTTGGATCTGAAAATGATTAAGTACTTTGGGTAGAGAAAAAAATGTATTCAGACAGGTCAAATGAGTCATTTTGAAGTAAGAGGCAGTGACCAAGACAATCAGGTAATAGTTCTGAGAATACCATTAGACTCTCTCTTATGAATCTTAGCACTTTTTGTCTTATCTTATGGTTATTCATGAACAGATCCACTCAGGATTCTGCAAGCTCAAAGAGTACACAGTCTCCTCAAATTTATTTTTATATCCCCTTGTAATTCAGTGCTAAGTACAAATATAAATAATAGAGGCTAAGTAAATATTTGTGTGTTTGGGGGTGTGAAACAGTGAATTCCTGTGCTAGTATTGTCAGAAGTAGCTCTGGATCCAGTTTAATATCCAAATTATTGAATCAAATTATTCCCTCATTTTCAGTTCTGCAGAGATGTTAAAAATACCACTCTCGGGGTGCCTGGGTGGCTCGTCTATTAAGCGTCTGCCTTCGGCTCAGGTCATGATCCTGGAGTCTGGGGATCGAGCCCTGCATCGAGACCCATACTGGGCTCCCTGCTTACCCAGGGAGTCTGCTTCTCCCTCTGCCCCTCACCCCACTCATGTGTGCTCTCTCTCTCAAAAAATAAATAAAATCTTTAAATTAAAAAAAATACTACTCATTCTATAAAACCTTTTATTATCCTAACTTTAGGATTATTAATGAAGTATAGCATTTGACTGATAGTGAGAAAGGATAGAAGCTTGATACTGGTCCCATTTGCATGGACAAGGACAATTCTGAGAGAATGAATGTATGCTACCCAGATAGTTATAGGAGCTCAGCAGGAGGGAATTTGGAATTGTGTAAAAGATTATAGCTGGTCTCTAATTAAGGACAGCTATTGGCAGCATGAGATCCCATAGATGGTCAAGCAGTACTTATGAGGATGATTGATACTACCTAAATACTTCTTCCATCATTGGGTTCCATCATTCCATTGCAGTGGTTCTTAACTATCTAGAGAGCTTTTTTAAAATAACAATTCCTTGGGGCGCCTGGGTGGCTCAGTCAGTTAAGTGTCTGCCTTTGGCTCAGGTCATGATCTCAGGGCCCTGAGATTGAACCCCATGTTGGGCTCTCTGCTCAGGGGAGTCTGCTTTTCCCCCTCCCTCTCCCTCAGTATTTGTGCTCTCCTCTCTCTCAAATAAATAAAATCTTTAAAAAAAAAAGTAACAGTGCCTTTTCGTTATGGTGGACTAGCTCATATTGAATCAACCATCCCACAAGTAACATTTAAAAACTCCGGGCAAAATATAAAAACAGCTATCTGGAGGAACTAAAGAGTAATCAGGGGCGCCTGGGGGGCTCAGTGGGTTAAAGCCTCTGCCTTCGGCTCAGGTCATGATCTCAGGGTCCTGGGATCGAGGCCCGCATCAGGCTCCCTGCTCAGCGGGGAGCCTGCTTCCTCCTCCCTCTCTGCCTGCCTCTCTGCCTACTTGTGATCTGATCTCTCTCTCTGTGTCAAATAAATAAATAAAATCTTTTAAAAAAAAAAGTAATCAGAAGCAGACAGAAATTAGGGAGGCATCAACTCTTAGAAGAAGAAAAGAGTGGCATTGGATGAGTTTCTGCTTTTATGGTAGAGACTAGTCAGTTCTTCAAGGGGAAGGAAAGCTAAAGAAAAATCTATATTCTTATTAGTTGAGAAATCAGAGTACAGCATTTTGGGCAATGGCTATAAGTCAAGAGAGAGATTCCCAAATAGAGGGGCCCTTGGAAGGGAAGCCCCAAATTCTACATATAAATTGCCAAAATCTCTGGCTGATCTCTTACCTAAATATACATGGGGAAAACTACAGGAAGCCAAGCTAAGGCTAAAATAACTCATCAGAGATTTTAGCTGCTACCTGACTATGTGGAAGAAACGAAGTTTGGAATTTGAGTTCAGCCAATTTAACTACCTGCTAAAACAAACAAAAATTACTTGTCAGTGTAATATATAGAATCCAGAGTCTCATTTACAATGCCCAAAATATTATCCAAAATTGATTCGACATGTAAATAAACAGGGAACTTGTGATGCATACTCAAAAGAAAAGGAAATCTCAGAGAACAACTTGCAAGGTGATCCAAATGTTATAATTAGCAGACAAGGATTTTAAAGCAGCTATTTTAACTCTGCTCAAAAATGCAAAGAAAAATATGCTCTTAATGAAAAACCAATAGAAAGTCTCACAGGAAAATAGAAACTATTAAAAAAAAGAACTAAATGGTAATTGTAGAACTGAAAAACACAATATCTAAATAAAAATTTCACTGGAAGGGCTTATTGGTGGATTGGAGATGACAAAAGAATGAACTTGAAGACAGGTTGATAGAAATTATCCAACCTAAAAAAAGAAAAGTATGTATTATTAAGGGGAGGAAAAAAGGAGTGTCTCAGTGATTTTGAAAGAACTCACCTACTTGGAATGAGATTATGAGAGAAAAGAGGGGATGGAACAGAAAAACAATTGGAAAATGATGATCAAAAATTTCCCAAACTTGGTGAAGACATAAATTTAAAGATTCAAGAAGCTTGGTGAGTACCAAAAAGATAAAGAGACAGAAACTCTGCCTAGAAATACCACAGTCAAATTCTACTATTCTAAATATTGTAAAACTATCTTTCCATAATGAAATTAAAAGGATGAATAAAACTAAGAGAATGTACCTCAAACCTACATTATAAGAAAAACTAAAGGAAGTTCTTCAGACTGAAAGGAAATTATACCAGATGGAAACTTAAGGTCCCCACTGCATCTTCTACTGATAAAGCCAAATTTATGGCAGCTGGTAAAGGAGAAATGGTTACTAACTCCGGCATCACAAATCAAGGTAAAGAAATAGTTGATCTGAAGCTGAAAGTCAAATAATTGACAATTGGTACACTGATGAAGAAAATCTTTTGATTCTAGTTTGCTGAAAATGTATACTAGGAGTGGGTGTTGAACATTGTCAAATGCATTTTCTACATCTGTTGGGATGATCGTATGATTTTTATCCTTTATTTAATCAATTTCGCTCATTACATTAATTGATTTTTAGGTGTGAAACCAACTTTGCATTCTTGAATTCTGGGGATTAAGTCCTTAATTAAGCATTAAATATTATGCTTTTTATATATTGCTCAATTTAATTTGCTAATATTTTGAGGATTAGTATTTTGTAGCAGCGTTAAAGAATTTTGATCTATAGTTTAGCTTGGGTTTGTTTTTTTTTTTTTCCTTCTGATGCATTTGTCAGGTTTTGGCATCAGGATTATGTAGTCTTTATAAAATAAGTTGGGAATTGTTTCATTCTCTTCTATTTGAAAACTTGAGTAAGATTGCTGTTATTTCCTTATTAAATTTTGTGTAGAATTTACCAGTAAACCCACTTATACCTCATAGTTTTTAACTTCCTAATTTTGGTGGGAAGGTGGTTTGTCTGTTTGTTTGTTTGTTTTTAAAGTAGGCTCCATGCTGAGCATGGAGCCCAATGTGGGGTTTGAACTCACAACCCTGAGATCAAGACCTGAACTGTAATCAAGTGTTATATGCAACTAATGAATCGTTGAACACTGCATCAGAAACTAACAATGTATTCTATGCTGGCTAATTGAACATACTAATAAAAAAATGAAAAAGAAAAGAAAATACCTACAGTTAAAAAAAAAAAGAAAGAGTCAAATGCTTAACCATCTGAACCATCCAGGCACCCTGGGANTTTAAAGATTTTATTTATTTATTTCACAGAGGGAGAGAGATCACAAGGAGGCAGAGAGGCAGGCAGAGAGAGAGAGGGGAAGCAGGCTCCCCGCTGAGCAGGGAGCCCGACGTGGGCCTCGATCCCAGGACCCCGAGATCATGACCTGAGCCGAAAGCAGAGGCTTTAACCTACTGAGCCACCCAGGCGCCCGGGAAGGTTTTTTTTGATAACAAACTGAATTTCGTTAATAGAGCTAGGCTATTTAGATTTTATATTTCTTTTTATGTCCATTTTGGCACATAGTCTCCTTCAGTGATTTGTCCATTTCATCTAAGTAGTCACATTTATTGGAATGCAGTTATTCTTTTTCCTGTTACCTTTTTAATGTTTGTACTGATATCCCCTCTTTCATTCCTGATATGGTAGACAGAATATTGGCTCCCAAAGATATCTATTTCCTAATCCTCAGATTCTGTGAATATGTTACCTTACATGGCAGAAGGGACTTAGCAAATATAATTAAGTTAATACATCTTTTTAAATGTTTATTTATTTAAGAGAGAAACAGCATGTGCAAGTGGTGGGGGCAGAGGGCGAGAGTCTCTAGCAGACTCCACACTGAGCATGGAGCCCCATGCAGGGCTTAGTTCTATAATCCATGAGATCATGACCTGAGCTGAAACCAAGAGTAGGTCACTCAACTGACTGTGCTACCCAGGCACCCCTGAGTTAATATTTTCGATAGTGGAAGGTCATCCTGGGTTATTTGGGTGGGGCCAGTATATTTAAAAGGGTCCTTACAAGGGAAAGAGGAAGGCAGGAGCCTCAGTGAAGGGAATGTGATGACAGAAACTTGGAGTGAGGAGATCGATGGCTGGACATCCCAAGGAATATGGGCAGCCTCTAGAAGTGAGAAACAGGCAAGAAAGCAGATCCTTTCCTAGAGCCTCTAGAAGAAATGCAGCCCTGTGCTCTACTTTAATTTTAGTCCAGTGAGACCCTTGTTAGACTTCTGACCTACAAAACTATAATATAATAAATTCATGTCATTTTAAGCCCCTAAGTTTGTTAAAATTTGTTGCAGCAGCAATAGAAAATGATTACAGCTGATATTTGTAACTTGTGGGATTTTTCTGTTTTTCCTTCCTCGATCAGTCTTGTAGATATTAATTTTGTTAATCTTTCCAAAGAACCAACTTTCACTCTGTTTATTTTCTCTATTATTTGTTGGTTCCTGTTCCACTTAATTCTCCTCGTTTTTATTCACTTTTCCTTACTTTTTCTTACTATGGGTTTAATTTTTCATCTTTTTTAACTGGAATCTTCATCTTTTTCTATCCTGGAATCTTAGGTCAGTGATTTTATAGAATAGTAACTATTGTAAAAATTCTAGTAGAATATTATGTTTATATTTAATATGTCATATGTAATTACTTAAGCATGCATTTATATAATTTAATTAAATGTATAAGTATACATTTAGGCTATGAAATTTCCCCAAGTACTGCTTTAGCTACAACTCACAAGTTCTGATATTTTGTATTTATGTTGTCCTTAAGTTTGAAATATTTTCTAATTTTCATAATTATTCCTTCTCTGAACCGAGGATTATTTTTTAAAAGTACTATTTAATTTCCGAATATTTTGAATTTTTCTATAGATACTGTATTACCTAATTTTACTCTGTTATGATTATTGTAAGATTTCAATCTTTTTCAAATTGTTAAGATTTATTTTTCAGCCCAGGATATTTTCTATTTTGTCAGCATTTCATGTGTAATTGTATTCTGCAGTTGTTGGGTATAGTGTTCTATAAAATATTAGACAAATATAGTTGACAGTGGCATTCAAATCCTTTATGTACAAATTAACTTTAAAATTTTTTTGGAAATGTGTCACACTTAGAGAAAAATTACAGGTGTGTTACAACAAACTTAGTTTCCTGAACCATTTGAGAGTGAATTGCTGACCTGATATCTCACCACTTCCAACTATTTTTGTGTATATTTTCAAAAAATAAGGACATTCCTCAACATTACCGTAAGATAAACATCAAAATTAGGTAATTAACATTGGTATAGTACTACCATCAAATTTTTAGATTCCGTTATAATCCCAATAGTATCCCTAAAGATTAAGTTCAGAGTCACACATTGACTGTAGTTGTGAAATTTCCTTAATCTCCTTCAATCTGGAAAAATTCCTAATCTTTCCTCAGTTTAAATGGTGTTGATACATTTGAAGATTAATGGCTAGATATTTTATGCAGTATTCCTCAATTTGGACATGTTAGATATGTTCTCATAATTAGATTTATGTTATTCACCTCAGCAGAGATATTATAGGAGTGTGTTCTTCTCATCGAATCCTATCACACAATTTATTTTTATTTTTCCCATTCCTGATGATGTTCACTTGCTCAGTTAGTTAAGGCAGTGTTTGCTTTTCTCCAATGTAGAGGTACTCTTTCATCTGTCATTAATAAATATTTTGTGGGGAGATACTTTGAAACTGTGTAAATATCTTATTGTGTACTTTATCTGATATTAAAGTAGCCTACTTCAGTTTTGTTATGATTATTGTTCCAGGCATAAGTTTTTCCATCCTGTTACTTTCAACCTATCTGTGTCTTTATATTTAAAGAGCGCTGCTTATAGACAGCATAAAGTTTAGATTAAAAAAAGCAAAAATCAACTTTATCTAGTCACATAATATCTGCATTTTAGTTGGAATGGTAGTCCATTTACATTTAATGAATTATTGATATGCTGAGTTTCAGTCTTCCATTTTATTATTTTCATTTCATGCTTGAGCCATCTGCTTTTCTTCCCCTCAACCTGTTTTCTTATACTGTTTTGGAATCAAATATTTTTTAATATTTCATTTTAGTTCCTTTATTGGATTTTTAGCTCTATCTATTTTGTTTGTTTTTATTTTTGTTTTAGATAGGGAGTAGGGAGGGGCAGAAGAAAAGGGAGAGAGAGAATCTTAGGCTCCACACCCAGCACAGAGTCCGACCTGGGGCTCAGTCTCAGGATCCTGAGATCACCAGAGCCAAAATCAAGAGTCAGACACTTAACCGACTGAGCCACCCAGGTGCTGTCTGTCTATTATTTTTAAGAGCTTGCTCTAGGGTTGACCTTATGCATTCTTTACTTATCACAATGGAATATTATACTAATCATAAAACATAAGTTAAATATGTCATTCTGTTGTCTTCTGGCCTCCATTTTTTCTGGTCTATTGTCATTCCTAATGTTGTCATGTGTGTAATGGCTGTTGTTGTCATTCTGATTTCTTTTAGTATTTTCCTTTTAATTTTGGTTTTCAGCAATTTGCCTATTATAACCCTGGCAGTAGTTTTCTTTGTATTAACTATGCTTGGGCTTCATGGAGATTCTTAGATTAAAAGTAGATTTTTGTAACCAAATTCCAGTAGTTATTTCTTAAATACTTTGTCCCATTCTCTCTTCTTCACCTGGGACAAATACACATATGATAGATTTTTCTACATTGTCCTCTAGGTCATCCAAGCTCTAATGATTTTTTTAAAAATCTTTTGCTTTTATTCTCCAAATTAGATAGTTTCTATGATCTATGTTGAAATTAACTGGCCCTTTTCTTTGCTATCTAGGCTAATATTAAATCCATTCCATGATTTTTACATTTTAGATGTTCTTTCCAGTTCTAGACTTTTACTTGGTTCTTTTAAAATTTTTTTGAAGATTTATTTATTTAGATTTAAGAGAGTGAGTGGGGGAGGGAGAGAGGGAGAGCATCTCCAAGCAGATGCCTGCGGAGCTCAATGTGGACTTGATCTCACTACACACAAGATCATGACCTGAGCCGAAAAAAAATAGTTAGATGCTAAACTGACCAAATCACCCTGGTGCCCCTATATTAATTGTTTTTTTTCTCTTATCGCTGAGTCCTATTTTTCTGTTTTTTTTCTTCCATGTATAGTCATTTTTTATTGTACACTCAGAATCTTGCATCATGCATTGTAGGAAATCTTCATTTTGTTATCTTCCTCTAAAGAATGTTGATTTTTTTGTTGTCTTCATTTTATCAGGCAATTAAAACTAGTTAATCACATGACTTGTTGAATGTTTCAGTTTTTCCATAGTCTTCAGTTGAATACGTTAGACCTGGTTCATAGTCTATACTTTGAAGGAATGACTCTTCTGAGAGGTGTACCAAGTCCTCTGGGTGGGACTCAACCTCCAAATTCTGTCTCCTCTGTCTTGGGTGGTAGTTGAAATCTCCTAGTTTTTTTTTTTTTTTAAAGATTTTATTTATTTATTTGTCAGAGAGAGCGCACAAGCAGGCAGAGCGGCAGGCAGAGGCAGAGGGAGAAGCAGGCTCCCCGCCGAGCAAGGAGCCCTATGTGGGACTCGATCCCAGGACCCCGGGATCATGAGCTGAGCCAAAGGCAGCTGCCTAACCAACTGAGCCACCCAGGCGTCCCCAAAATCTCTTAGCTTTTTCAACCTTCCATTTGTTGGTTTCTGCAGACATCTTGCAGAATTTGCATTTGCAAATTCAGGGGTCAGC
This sequence comes from Ailurus styani, assembly GCA_002007465.1. Classification (NCBI taxonomy): domain Eukaryota; kingdom Metazoa; phylum Chordata; class Mammalia; order Carnivora; family Ailuridae; genus Ailurus; species Ailurus styani. The sequence continues at coordinate 2,634,848 of LNAC01000163.1, read as the reverse complement.
TGAGGATTTTAGAGGAGTCTATATGCATAGTTGAGGTCTCCCTCTCTGGCTCTTTTTTTCCATCTTTGTTATTCAATTATTCTAATCCAGTCCACCGTATCTATTTTCTAGACAACTGAACTCGCTTATCAGGCTTCCTAATTCAATTGTTTTTCTCTTCAAACCACTCTCCTTGTTACAGCCAGATTTCATTCACTCATTCATTTGTCACATAGTTGATGGGCACTCACCCAAAAGACAATACTGTCAAGCAGGCAAGCTGTTGCAGCTATTAGGTTGGCTTGCCACATGAATTCAACTAGTAAAGAACCACAAGACCCAATTTATTTAGGTAATGTAGCACTCACTGTTCATCAGGCAGGATGCACTTCATGTTTGCAGTGGTTCTCCTTGCCCCCAGGTCCTATAGGGGTGATATGGAAACAGGTCCAGTAAATTCTGCACAAGCAGTAAGTAGGTCTGTGTCACACCTGAGGAAACCTGAACTTTGAAAACCCCTAATGTTACATCAGGACTTTGAGCAAACTGACCCAACCTTTGCCTCTGAGTGAGACATTGTCTTTGTTATACTGGCCAGCAAGCAAATCTCTCCTCCAGCCTAAAGGGAGATAGTATCTCTAGCTTCCAAGGCTACTTACGATGCAGACATCCTTGAAAAAATGTCCAAGTTACTAGATATGTAGACACACTACAGAAAATCACTTCCAAAGAAGTAAAAGATAAAAGCAAATTTACCTTTGGTCAAGCATGGAGAGTGATTTTAGAAGTAATAGAAATGTGTCCATTTGTTCTACCAAGTTGTTTTATCCTTCTCCTTTCCATTTGCAAAGGAAAAATAGAAATCTCAGCCACATGTTCATTATAGCCTTAATTTTCTACAATAGGTTTTTAATCTTTCATCCCACAATAAGATACAGGGCGGAAAATCATAATTACCTTGGAATTCTGGGGCTTATGCTCCTTTACACCAAACTGGAAAGGTATGGTCGGCAAAGGCATTATTTGATTATAATTAGCAATGTATTAATACTTTGAACAACTATACCAAGGAATTGAGTTATATTTGGTCAGAGGATGAAGAGACTAGGGATATACACTATGTTTCTTGTTGCAAGCGTATTACACCCAAGATAAGGAGAATGGGCCTATACTTGAAGAGGGTATTAATTTTACAAGACAGCATTAGTATCTGAGCGTCCCTTATAAAGAAAGCTGGGCTGTAAGTGCTTCCCAGGTGGGAACAATCATCAAGAGAGGCTTTTATGGACCATTCTGGTGTCTATTATTCTTCCTCCAGGTGTTGAGAGGCCATTACTACAGCAGCTTATTTTATTCTAACTTCCTGATGCAGCTACAGACCTACATTGAACTTAATCCCGTAGTCACAATGGTGACTTTGCATTGTTCAGGGAGTCATTCCTCAAAGCCCAGTTAGAGCGTTTCTGATTCTTTTATAAGCATATAATTCCTGTGTTAAAATTCTTCCTGCCCAGAATGCCAAAAATAGCTACTGTTTCCTGTACTAAACCTGCCTAATAATACATGCTGGAATTGAAATTTCAGGTATGCCCTAATGAAACGGTCAAACTTAGACAAGGAATGGAAATGGGGGATAGAATTTCAAGCAGAGGGAACAGAGTGAGCAAAGGTTGAAAAGCAGAATGGCTATGGCTTTTTTTTTTTTTTTNTTTTTTTTTTTTTTTTTTTTTTTTAGAAACTGAAGAAATTACGGAAAAGAGTGAGAGGTAGATTAGAGTTTCATTGTACGAATTTCTTTCTTTCCTATCAAATCCTAATTTTTTTCATTCCTCTCTTCTTATTTTACTTCATTTCTCTCTCTCTCTCTCTCTCTCTCTCTCTCTCTCTCTCTCTCTCTCTCTCTCTCTCTTCCCTGCCCTTTCCCCATGGAGCTTGTCTGTAGGTTAAATCTTTCAGTTTTTCACAGTACCTTCTATAGACATTGCTTACTCATTTCGGTGGCCTTCAGAATTAAAGAAGTTGCTGCATCTCCAAAGTTGTGTCCTTTCCATTGACTATTCTACTATTGGGTCAGCAGAGTCATTCTTGAACTTGGCTCTATTACTGAGCTGACTCATTCATAAATCTAGTCTTCTTGGACTAACTAGATTTATTGCGGGCTCCCAGAAATCCTCCTCAGATGTGCATGACTGCCCTCAGAAGCTCTGAGCTTTTACTGTCACCTGGTTCTAACCAGAGCAATATCTCTTATCCATTGGCAAAGGAGAGTTAAGAATGTGATTGGGAGTTTGAGCATAAAAGTAATATGATGGGCTTGAAGAGGCTGAATGCAAGGCACATGGGGGCTAATAGGATAGGTGTTTCACCATAGCTGTAGGCAAATTCTATCTCCTATGGTGCAAAACATGAAGTCTAATATATAGTTGATGTTTGGCACCTATGGCATTTGGTTAGCCATTGTGAAGTAAATACTGGGTACTCTTGATAAGGGAGGTTGAAAGGAGGCTTGATTGGAAAGAATCCTGGCTGTAGGTATTTTTGTCTTTTTTTTTTTTAATTTTTGTGAATTTTGTTATCCTGCCACATTTTCTGGCATTCACTCTCAATGTTTTAGTTTAGCCGTTACCCTAGCTTGTTTTGGTTGATAACTGTAGTCTCAAGTAATTTCTTCTTGGCTTTGTGAGAATTTATTTTTCAAGCATTTTTTCCCAAGTTTATTCTATCCAAGAAAAGTGAGGTTGGGTATTAAGCAGCTTTTTGCTACTTAACCAGAAAACAAAAAACAAATAAAATTATAAAAGCTTAAAAGGACCTTGAAAACCATTCTGTGCAGCATTTCCCAAAGCTCCTTCCTTAGAACAATATTCTCATGAAATATTGTATGAAAATGGGTCCCAAGGCCAAATAAGTTTGGGAAATACTGTGTGCTCCCTCTTGAAAATTAACAGTGTATATTAGCATCTTAAAGGCTCCAAGAAGGCAGACAATGAAGACTTTTTTTTTTTAAGCTTAAACTAATAACATCTTAAGGAACTTTGGATAAAGGTAAAGCTCTTTGGAAACTGGAAAATTGTTTCACTCATCACATCTAAGAACAATGCCTTGGGGCACCTGGCTGGCTCAGGTGGTAGAAGTAGAACATACAACTCTCAATCGCAGGGTTGTGAGTTCGAGCCCCATGTTGGGTGTAGAGATTACTTAAAAATAAAATCATCAGCATTTAATAATGATAATGCAGCTAAACTTATATTCACTACTTTTTAAGCTGGTGATAGATTAAAATAGATTTTGCCATTGCTACAGAAGGTGTGACATGCTAGCTAAAAAGGCAAACTAAAAAGTTGAGTGGTTTGCTGATGTTTTAAATAGTTTTAAACCACAGTTCGTGCTCTCTTTAGTCTATAACAATGTCAAATGTTGGTCTCTCGAAATTGGTTAGAGCACTCTGGGTTTTGAAAAACCAGTTCAAGTCTGTCTAAAGCCATCTGAAAGGGGAATTTTTCTGAAGCTATTTTCTATTCCCATGATTCTCACAAAATTCTTCAACTCATTCTAGTCTGGAAAGTAATGGATCTTCCTTAAAGAAGTGCTAATCCCAAGGTGATCACAAAAGACAGATTTTCCCACCTCTGATCAGGTTTCTTTTTTTGTTTTGCTACTTTTTTTTTTTAGCATGGAGGTATTTTATCCCCAGGACATTTCATCTTACACAGAACAGTGTACTATCTATAAGAAACACTCTTGGAATTTTTATTTTTCAGGACTCCATTTTGGCATAATATTTTTTGGTCATTACCACACTTAGCCAAGTCATAGTTCACTATCACCAAAGGTATCTTAGAATTAAATTCTTGAATTGCGCTTGACCTTTCCAGTTGGCAGACAATTTAAATTAGATAGTATCTCCCATCATCTTGAAGCAGGTATCATCTCTTAGGAATGCCATTATTTGTCAAGAAGGAAACTGTGGCAATAGGAGAAGGGTGTGGGTGAAGAAAAAGCACGGTCTTTTGTCATCAAAAACGTGTGCATAGTTTTTATTGCTAGAAATAAACATGTATCATGTTTGGTGTATGGGGGTTCGCATTAGTATCAGAAGTTTTTATGGGCTCTCTGCTGATTCCTTGATACAACCAGTATATTGTGCTGTGTTTTCTCAACTGCCTTGGTAAACACCGTCTCCTTAATAGATCATTTTGAAAGAAGCTACCAGCCTGCTGCATCCGTTGGTAGCCTTCGTTCAGGTTTCTGACATATCCTTAATCTGATGCTCAGCCTTGTCATTTGGATCAATAGTAAACCAGATAAGATGTCTTCTACTTGCAAGGCTATGGCTATAAAAGGTATTTGAAAAATAAATTCACTTTTTATGTCCATGCCACAAACCTGGGGAGTACTAATTTGTCATTTGTCTCTCCATCTGTCTGTAAACAGTCAGTTAAATTGGTTATTGATGCGAATAAGGTGAATTATACTTGAACAAAGAGTAATACAGAAATAAACTTCATAGTAAATTTCTTAGATTCCAACAAAAAGGTGACATCCTTTTTTTTTAAAGCTTCCCTATCTTAACTTTAATCTCTATTTTATTATTATTATTTTTTAAAGATTTTATTTATTTATTTATTTATTTATTTGACAGAGAGAGAGAGATCACAAGTAGGCTGAGAGGCAGGCAGTGAGAGAGGAGGAAGCAGGCTCCCTACTGAGCAGGGAGCCCGATGCGGGCCTCTATCCCAGGACCCTGAGATCATGACCTGAGCTGAAGGCAGAGATTTTAACCCACTGAGCCACCCAGGCGCCCAATCTCTATTTTAGAATGAGTAGTTACTTTACAAGTAACCAGTAATAACAATGAATTAAAGTGATGTTATACGTGACAAAGCACTTTGTATTATTTTACTTCATAGCCTCCATAACATAACTATCCATTTTATCATTTGTAATGCATTTGTTAGTCACTGAGAAATATTTATCTAATGCCTGCTGTGCATGAGGCTCTGCACCAGGCACTGTGGATTCTGTGTACAGAAGAAAGTGTTGGTGATAATAGACGAGGTTAGAATTATAGCATTTTAGTATTCGGAAGAATTCCAGAAGCCATCTCCAAACTTATCATTTTACAGGAAACTAAATCACAGTTTGTGAATCACAGGCTATTTAGTGACATTTTTTTCTGCCATATATGTTATCTGATCATCCTTTAAAAGTAAACCCGTAGTTTAATCTTTTCGAATGTGTGTTTTCTCATCTATGAAGCGACAGTAATTCCGGCTTTCACAACAGGGGTGTTGTGAATATTAACTAAGGTATGATTATGGAGCATTTCAAAACTTAAGTGCAATCTGAGGATCAGAAACATTCCTGATAAGAGGCAGAAAGAGAGTATATCAAAATGTAAACCCTAGTTACCTCAGGTTTGTGCACTGAGGGCTGGTCATTGTTTACTGCTTTTTTTTTTTCTATTTTTGAAATTTCTTTCTTTTTAAGTAAGCTCTGTGCCCAACATGGGGCTCGAACTCACAACCCCAAGATCAAGAGTCATATGCTCTATGACTCCAGTGAGCCAGTCAGGCGCCCCTATTTTTGAAATTTCTTTAATGAATATGTTTTATAATAAAAGTTAAGGTTTTTTTCTTTTTTTCTAACTTTATATTTTGGCATAATTTCAGATTGACAGAAAAGTTTTAAGAGTGTACCCTTCACCCAAATTCTCCAAATGTGCACATTTAACCACATGTGCTTTATCTTCCTCTCTCCTGTATGTGTGTGTAGATATTGTCTTCTGAACCATATGAAATAAGTTGCAGACATGATATTCCTTTGTCCCCAAATGTTTAGTGTCTATTTCCTAAAAACACGGGCATTATATAACCACAGTTCAATGAGCAAAATCAAGCAGTTGACATAATAGACTATTACCTAATCCTTACTTAGATTTTCCAATCGTCCCAATAATGTCATCCATGTAAAAACCCAGGCTCAAGCCTTGGGGCGAGCTATATCGTCTTCCACTTTGGATTTGTCTGATGTTCCCTTATAATTAGATTCAGATTATGTACTTTTGTTAAGAATACCACAGGAGTGATGTTGTGTTCTTCTCAGGATATCATATTGGAAAGCACATGAAGCTCATTTGTCCCATTCCTGGCGATGTTCACATTGATCACTTGGATAAAGTAGCAACTGCCAGGTTCCTTCACTATAATGTTACTTTTTCTCTTTGTAAGTAATAAGTATTTTGTGAAGAGCTAATTTTAAACTCTGTAAATATCTTGTTAGTTATCAAGCTTTCACTCACTATTGTTAGCATCGTTTGACCACTCCAACCTAAATCAGTTCTAATTATGGTGGGTGCCAAATGGTAGAAGTTATTTTTAAAATCATTGCTTCCTCCACATATAAAATCAGATGTATATTTTGATGGAAACTGTAAAAATCACCTCTCATGTTGAACAATAAGCTAAAAAGAAGTGGAAGAGATTGTGCCAAAATGCTAACAGAATTTGTGTTAGGTTTAGGGTAATGGAATTGTAGGTGATTTTTTAAAACTGTATTTTCCCAATTTTCAATAATTTTCCAAATTTCTCAATGCACATAAGATATGTATTTCATAATTTTGGGATGGCTTTCTTTAATGGATGTTTGTTTATTTCTAAATGATCCACCAAAGCCTTGCAGAAAATACTAACATGTTGATGTAAGAATTGTAATGTTCTTGAAATTAGAAAAATTTGTTAGGTTAGAATTAAAAACATGGCTGTGGCAAACAGGACACCTACCCGAATTCAGATATAAAATGGTATATCTAAAATAGCCTTCAGTCTCCAAGTCTTTCTTCCCTACTCCTACCACAAACTGGGGCACTATTCTTTACCAGCTCAGTTGCCTCTCTCTTAGTTTCGAAGAGGAAAGATTTAGAATGGTGGAAAAGAGAGAAGGAGCAGCAGAGAGTTCAGAGATTAATTTGCAGATAGAGGGTGGGTTGCGATATGATTTTTTAAGAGATGGCTGGACTTGAGACTGGAAGATACAGGTTTGAATTCAAACATCATCAATGTGAGGACCTTGGCTACCATTTTGAAAATGGGTAAGAGTTACTGGGTCAGATTACTAGCTGGTGCATTTAATTAAAGCCCTTAATGTGTAGGTTCATTAAAGATTTTTGAGTTTAATTGAATTTATTTATACATTTATCTGCACATTTGTCTTTTCCACTGTCTTAAGAAATCCCATTCATAGTGTAGGACTGAAGTAGAAAAGGCAACAGATGGATTCAATCAGTTGTTTGAAACGGTTCCCCCCAAGGCACATATCTTAGCTGAGTAGATGAATTGATTTTTTTAAACTGCATGTTAGAATCAATAAAACTAAGGTACATTCTTGGAAAACTAAAGATAGAGCCTATCACAAGACCTGGGGTGCTTCAAAGGAACCAGGCGGTAAACAAGATTTGTTGCATTTAGCTTTTGAATTTAATATTAAAATATTATTTTTTAAGTTACTACTTGCAATGTAACTCAGAAGGCTGGTCAGGATCAGTGAGGAGAACAGGCCAGGCAGATTATAATGGATATCAAACAATGAGAACACAAGAAGCAAATGCTTTCTTATTGTTCTATATTTGGAACAAACATGGTCAAATAGAAGATGTTTTGTTTACAAAGACTACTTACTTTTATGAGAGAAGAACAATAATGGTATCTGAGAAAGAGACCAATATTTATTGAGCACTTTCTGAGACCTGGTCACTATGTTTTGTTTCGTTCTTTTTTACCAGTGGGAAATCTGAGGTTTTGAGAAGTAGCATGCTCATAGTTAATACAACCAGTGAAGTACCCAGATTTGACTGGTTCCAAAATACACTCTCATTTAATTATACCATGCTGCCTCCCACAGGGTAGTATTTCTGGATTCCCTAAAGCTTCCACTTCAGTAGGCTAGGAAAATTAATTTTTGTATCAGGAAAAAGGAAATCGATTCAAAAATTATTAGCCTGTGATCAGAAAAAATAGAACTTACTAGAAATGAAGTTATTATTGAGGCAACTTGAATTAAAAAAATCGAGTTTTAAAATAGCTGTGGGGCGCCTGGGTGGCTCAGTGGGTTAAAGCCGCTGCCTTCGGCTCAGGTCATGATCCCAGGGTCCTGGGATCGAGGCCCACATCGGGCTCTCTGCTCAGCAGGGAGCCTGCTTCCCCCTCTCTCCTCTCTCTCTGCCTGCCTCTCTGCCTACTTGTAATCTCTCTCTCTGTGTCAAATGAATAAATAAAAAATCTTTAAAAAAAAAAATAAAATAAAATAAAATAAAATAAAATAGCTGTGCAGGGGCATCTGGGTGGCTCAGTGGGTTAAGCCTCTGCCTTCAGCTCAGGTCATGATCTCAGGGTCCTAGGATTGAGCCCCGAATCGGGCTCTGCTCAGCAGGAAGCCTGCTTCCCCCTCTCCCTCTGCCTGCCTCTCTGCCTACTTGTGATCTCTCTCTCTCTCTCTGTCAAATGAATAAATGAAATCTTTAAGTAAAATAGCTGTGCGGACTGGGTCTTCAGCTGGAAGAGCCTTTAGATCATAATTCAACCTTCTTATTTTTCATATGGGAGGAAATGGAGTCTAGGAGAAATTCAGTGATTTGCCTTCAGATGTGAGGGCAATCTGCCTTACTTAAATCCTTTGGGACTGCTTCAGAAACCCAAAGGGTAAGTCCAAACCCCTTGGTCTGACACCTTTCATCATCAGCTCACTTGTCTGGCTTCTGCTTCCTGTGTCCCCCTTTGTACTCCACCCTCAAGCATGTGAACTACTTAAAGCTTTGATTCGAGTCACTTTTTCCTCACCCTCATACTGCACACACAGCGCCCTTGCGCATTCAGTTTCCTTCCGACTTAAGCCAGCCTAATCGTATTTACACAGCTCAGGTACCATTTCCTCCAAGAAGCCTTCTGGTTCCTTCTCGGAGTCCCTCAGGGCTGAGTTAAGGGACCCTCTTCAGCGTTCTTACTCTTGTTTGTCCATACACAGGGCTCACCTCACTCACCGTATGACAATAGTGAATAACGTACGTATGGCTTCACTATCTGTTATGGCCAAAGTAAGGGATGGTGTGGGAATTTCTGCACCATGTGATAAGTCGATACAAAAGACCTGATACATGCAAGTTAACTAATGTTGGCCTCGAAAGTTTGGTGTAGGAGGAGCTTACAGGAACAGATCAGAAGGGTGGTAGTAAAACCCGAAGTTTTATTTTTGTATAAGACTACATAAAATTCAGAAAATACTGTCATATCAAAGAAATGGGGAAGGAGAGCAAAATGGAGACATGGAAAAGTGCTAAAGTATTGGTGATCCTAAGTTAAGATCCAGCTCACCTGCCCTCTCCTTCATGAGCTTTTCCTTATCTAACCCTTTCCCCTCCACACAAAGAGCTGAAAGTATATCCTCTTACCAGCCTGTCTCTATGGTCTGTTTTTCTACTTTTTATGCACTTCCCCTTCCTTGCTTATACTATGTTATATTGTATCTCAGTGTACATATGTATTGTAATTATTTTTTAAGGCTTCCAAAACCCCACTTGAAGCCATAAAACTCTTAGAAGAGAGCATGGGAAGTAATTTCTCTGACATCAGCTGTGGCACCATTTTTCTTTTTCTTTTCTTTTTTAAAAGATTTTATTTATTTATTTAAGAGAGAGAGATACAGAGATAGGGTGAGAGCATGAGTGGAAAGGAGAGGGAGAAGCAGGCTCCCCACCGAGCAGGGAGCCTGATGCGGGGCTCAATCCCAGGACTCTGGGATCATGACCTGAACCAAATGTGGACACTTAACCCACTGAGCCACCTAGGCACCCCAGTAGCAACATTTTTCTAGATATGTTTCCTGAGGCAAGGAAAACAAAAGCAAAATAAGTTATTGGGACTACATCAAAATAAAAAGCTTTTGCACAGTGAAGGCAATCATCAATAAAACAAACAAAAAAGACTTACTGAATGGGAGAAGATATTTGCAAATGATATATCTGATAAGGGATTCATATCCAAAATATATAAAGAACTGCTATAACTCAACACACAAAAAAACAAATAATCCAATTAAGACCTGAATAGACATTTTTCTAGAGAGACATCCAGATAGCCAACAGACACATGAAAAGATGCTCAACATCACTAATCATCAGGGAAATGCAAATCCAAGCCAGAATGAGATATCACCTGACACCAGGTGTCCCTTGATAGATGAATGGATAAAGAAGTGGTACACACACACACACACACACACACACACACACACACACACACACACACACACACAGAGGAATCTTATGCAGCCATAAAAAAGAGTGAGATCTTGCCATTTGCAACAACATGGGTGGACCGAGAAGGTATTATGCCAAGTGAGATAAGTCAGACAGAGGAAGACAAACATCATATGTGGAATCTAAAAAACAAAATAAATGAATAAACAAAAAGCAGAATCAAACCTATAAATATAGAGAATAAACTGATGGTTACCAGAGCAGGAATAAACGAAGTGGGTGAAGGGGCGTGGGAGATACAGGCTTCCAATTATGGAATGAATAAGTCATGGGAGTAAAAAGTACAGCATAGGAAATATAGTCAATGGTATTATATTAGTATTATATGGTGACAGATGGTAGCTACACTTGTGAGCAGAGCATAACATACAGAGTTGTTGAATCACTGTGTTGTATACCTGAAACTAATGTAACATTGTGTGCCAGCTATGATTCAAAAAAAAAATTAGAACTTCCAAACTTCTTATGTAGTGTTGGATACAGAGTATTCATATAGTAAATAACTATCAAATACTGAATAAATGATTGAATTAGGTCAGCGCTTCTCAATCTTGATATCATTTTTTTAAGATTTTATTTATTTATTTGACAGAGAGAGAGAGAGATCACAAGCAGGCAGAGAGGCAGGCAGAGAGAGAGGAGGAAGCAGGCGCCCTGCTGACCAGGAAGCCCAATGCAGGGCTCGATCCCAGGACCCTGAGATCATGACCTGAGCCAAGGCAGAGGCTTTAACCCACTGAGCCACCCAGGCATCCCTGTTGATATCATTTTTAATTGCCTGTGAAGTATTTAAGAAATATTAATTCCAAAGTCCCAGAAATCCTGATTGCACTGATCTGGGATAGAACAGACGTTTTGTTTTCATGTGGGTTTTTCTATTTGTTTGTTGTTTAAGCTTCTCAGAGTTGAAAACTCCAATATTAGGTTCTTCGTTTAAGCGGTGGTTCTCAGTATGGAATTCTAGAATAGCAGCACCAGCATCTCCCAGAAACTTGTTTGAAATGCAAATTCTTAGACTCCACACCAGATCTAGTAAATGAAAATCTCTGAGGGAAGGCCTTAGCAAGTTTTTCAACTTCTCCAGATGATCCCAACACATGCTGGAGTTTGAGAACTACTGATTTAAGAAAAAACAAATGTTTTCCTATAAACAAAATATCAACTATGGGAAACAAAACTCATTTAATTTTTTTAAAATTTTAAAGAGATTTTATTTGTTCATTTGACACAGAAAGAGGGAGAGAGAGAGAGAGAGAGAGCGAGCCCGTGTACACAAGCAGGGGGAGCAGCAGGCAGAGGCAGAAGGAGAAGCAGGCTCCCTGCTGAGCAAGGAGCCCAATGTGGGGCTCGATTCTAGGACCCTGGGATCATGTCCTGAGCTGAAGGCAGACTCTTAACCAACTGAGCCACCCAGCCTCCTCCAAAATGCATTTTATAATCATCCCAAAAGGTTGTGCCAATTTAAAACACCTCACTAGGGGCGCCTGGGTGGCTCAGTTGTTAAGCGTCTGCCTTCAGCTCAGGTCATGATCCCAGGGTCCTGGGATTGAGCCCCTCCTCGGGCTCCCTGCTCCACGGGAAGCCTGGTTCTCCCTCTCCCACTCCACCTGCTTGTGTTCCCTCTCTTGCTGTGTCCCTCTCTGTCAAAAAAATAAATAAATAAAAATATTTAAAAAAAAAAACACCTCACTAAACACAGAAGGGTCCCTCACAAGCACAACAGAGTTGTACTTGTGGGCATACACATCACAACATTTTATAACTTTTTTAAAATATTTCTTTTTTGTATGAAATGTTCTCTACTGAAGGAGCTAACTTTTGTATTAATCTAAAAACAATAGGCTATAATAGAAAGAGCACATGACGAATACAGCAGTGGGTAAGGAAGCCTCAAAGTCAAGGATACCTTTACAGCATTTCTTCTCTTAGAGAATCTAAGTCTACATTTCTGTGTGTGGGTGGGTGGGTGTGGGTGTTGTTTTTGACAGTAACGTTTTCTCTTTCTGTTATGTTGTTTGACTGTGTGCCACTTGATAGCTCTGTCTATTCCTATGGAAACCAAGTTAGTGGAAGGAGCCAAGGCTTGGAGGAGGCACTGGGGAGAAATATTAGAAGAGTTCAGCCACAGAGCAACTAAAGACGTTGCCTTTCCTTCAGTCAAACCCTCTTTGAGAGCCAGAATCTGTTTCAAGCCAGGGAGATGTTCTTGGCTGATGTATTGTCTAGCTGCTCTGCCAGATGGATGAACATCTTAAACTGGAAAAACAGCAAATAGAGCTCCTATTCTGTCTTTGAAGTGCCATTCTTAGCCTTTGCTTAGTGAATTCTCAAACAGCTTTTAAAAATCTTTTAAAGATTTGCTGAAGGTGGCAGGTTAGTGATGTGGTCACCATCATAGTTGAGTAATTAGAAATTAGAAATTTTAGCTATGAAGCACAGTGTTGAGACTGGACTATCAGAAATTTATGGAAAGAGGGAGAATACATGAAACCGAGAAAGCAGTTTCAGTTGTTTTTTTTTTTAAGATGTTTTGTTTATTTATTTGACACAGAGAAAGAGATCACGAGTAGGCAGAGAAGCAGGCAGAGAGAGAAGAGCAAGCAGGCTTCCTGCCGAGCAGAGAGCCCGATGCGGGCCTCGATCCGGGGACGCTGAGATCACGACCTGAGCCGAAGGCAGAGGCTTTAACCCACTGAGCCACCCAGGCACCCAGCAGTTTGAGTTCTGAATTTAATTTCAGTTCTAAAGCCCAGTGAATTCATGTCATTCAAAAACATGGTTTTTGTGACTGTTTGCTTTCTTATAGAGTCACATTAAATAAAAGACCAAGAAACCAGAGTGCAATAAGACACCTAAACCAACTGAAATGAGGAAATGAGCCAAGCAAACAAGAATATATGGCCCTAATGAGGAAAGGCCATTCTTTTCCAATCCACTTATCCTCTGTATTTGATGTAGTAGTGGTACTTCATGGTCTAGGAAAAAGAACAATACTAGATGGCATTGTACTGAGCTATCTATATGAATATTTAAATTATGTTTATATTTCAGTTAGGATGCAGAGGTTCATTTTTTCAATTTTATGTAGTTTTGTTTATGCCAGGAATTAGCTATTAATATAGATGATTCATAACCCTACATCTTGAATCTAGCCATCTCCTTCTGTCTTCAGATCCATGTGGATTTTTTTCATTTCTTGCTATTTTTGCTAGACATCTCTATATTGATATTCCTCAGAATTCCCAAACTTCACATGTTCAAAAAAAATAGAACTCAAAATCTTCATTCCTAACCCTATTTTCTTTCCATCTTTTCAGTTGTTGACACCACTCTCCATCTCGTACCCATGCAGGAGTCCTCTCATGTATTTCACTAATCTTACTTTCATTTAGCTCTCGACATTTCGATCCTGAATTGCTGTAGTAAACCTCTGTCCAGTCTCATTGCCAAAGACTTGTCCCCCTCAAACCGATGCTCCACATGGCCTCCAGGGCATTTTTAAAAAAACACAAATCCACTCATGTTATTTCCTTCTTAAACTCCTCATTGGCTCCCTGTTACCTACACAATAAATTTTAGACTCAGTGTCCTATTGTATTAGACTTTCTGTTATCTATCCCCTGCCCAACTTTCTAATCATGTGTCAGGCCTTCTTATACCTCATTTCGTATTACAGTAATAGAGAATTGTTTTCAGGATCTGAAATTTTATTTTACTCTACAAACAAGGTAAGAAGTTGATCTATTACTGTGTCATAGATGCTGACAATAGACAAGAGGCTCCAGGTCCAGAGACAAAGAAGTTTATTATTCACAGCATAACAAAAAACATCAGCACCTGTGTGTTTGCACTGATTTCCTTTGCCCCCAAGAATGATGAGGGAGTTTCAGAAGGTGATGTACACATGGTAGATTTTCATCAGAACTGAGGAATCTACTGCTTTTATTATAAGCAGTAATTAAGCACAGAGGTAAAAAATGGCCTCATCTGTCCAGTTGATTGCTGCTAACACATCCCTGAGAACTTCTGTAAGTCAAGAATGGTCAGGACTTTGCATTTTTGGCATAAGAACATGCAGAGATGTGGACACCTGGGTGGCTCAGTCAATTAAGTGTCTGACTCTTGGTTTTGGCTCAGGTCATGATCTCAGAGTCATGAAATTGAGCTCTGAACTGGGCTCTACAATCAGCATGAAGTCTGCTTTGGGATTTTCACCCTTCCCTCCCCCCACTCTCTCTATCTCCCCCTCCCTCTCTCTCTCTGTCTCGCTTTCTCTCAAATAAATAAATAAATAAATCTTAAAAAAAAAAAACATGCAGAGATGACTAGTGTCCATGGTAAATTGCCTCTTCCAACAATCCATCACTTAGTCCTACATGTTCTTGACATGAGCATGCTATTCCATCAGCTACTCTGATTAATCTGACCAGCAGAGGCTGAAAACAAATCTGTTTAATATGTCTCCTACGACATTTAATTAGTAGGACTCAAAGCAGCAGGATGAGAACAACCTGCAATATTGATTCAACTGTGGCCCTCAGTGTCCTGGATTAAGTCAACTGTTAATAAGTACCAGGGGAAACAGTAGGTCTACTTTATACAACCAGGATGTACTCTAAGACTAGTTCATTATCTATTATGACTTATGCAAGGGAGTTTGATTGACCTACTGATCTTTGATGGGATTACCAGTAATTGCAGGAAGCACTAGATGGACCAATGGAGGCATATTTCATGGTCCTCTCTGCCCACATATGAACATATAACCTGAAAAGCCACAAGGCACAACTTCAGGATTTGCCATTAAGCTTGGGTCCCCATAACATTAATTTGGCTAAGCCACAAGGGCAGTATCACCAAGTAGTTACAGCTTTGATTGTCATACATGACATAACCCAAAGCTTCTCACACATCAGGAGAGACATATGAATTTGTATCCTTTAGGTTAGAGTAAGGTTGAGCCAGTTCTCGTGTTTCTACATGTACGAGGGGATCCACATTCAGGAGCTGCTGTTGATGGTGTCAAGCAAAGCAGAAGACTTCAGGACCATCCACGTCCACCTGAATTTTTCTGTTTCATAGCATGTAAGTGGCAATGGCAAACACAAGAAACAGATCATACTCCTAGCCTCAGCTGCTCTTTGATTCAGGCAGCAAACAATATCCAGGATGCAGTACTGGATCCAGAGGACAAAGAGAGCATGAATTGTTTTCTCCCTCCTTGTACCTCCCAAGATCTAAGGTATTCCCTTCCCAGGTGCTTAAGTGTATCCTATCCAAATGACTGTAACTCTTCACCTTTTCTCCAGTCATCTACTACCTATGCCTATACCCTTCATCTAGAAGGGTAGGTGCATATGGAACAAATTTACAGAGACTCATTATATCCCCCACCCTGGCCCATGTGGGCACTGTAGGAAGACTTGGTAAGCAGTGTACTCAATCAGGTGGTCATTATGGATGTTTATAATCTAGGTCCATGTCCATCTAACAAATCCAGATGACTGAACCAGAATAAAATTTGAATCTCTAAGCCCCCTTTTGGCTGGGCTGCCAAACAGGGGCTGCACCAACCAGGCTAGCCTGGGATAGTTCTTAGGGGAAGGAAATAAGCATTGTAACCAGGAATGGGCAAGGAAAAATCCCAAATTTTCAAAATAGGTATGTATAATTACCACTCCTTTTGTTCTGATTATTTATCAGGAGGCTTCCCTGAGGATATGAACTCTTTCTAGGGGTAGCCACATTCAGTACCCAAACTGCCTCTCTTGGTTGTGTGGACCAGGTGGTGGTAACTGAGGTCGACCCAGAAATCTTTTTGAGTTTACTTTGGAGGAGGCCATGCCCACTTTGAACAATTTCAGATTCTTGAGGGTGGTAGAAAGCATAGAATGCCAATCAAATACCTTAACCATTGGCCCATTGTTCAGTGGTCTTTGTGACAAAAGGTACACCATAATCAGACTAGGACAGTCAGATGGTCTGGAAACCCCAAAACATGAAATGATTTAGTTTCAGTGGCCTTGGTGCTGTGGCTGGTGTAGGCTAATCAGACTGGAGCAACAATATTGTAACCTGAAAAATGTCAGCAATGGTGAGGCATGAGGTGACCTTCATAAGGAGTTGTCAAAAGTCTTTGCAAGGAATGAGTGGGAGCAATGCCCTGTTGATGTGGCCTCCTTCATCATATACACAAAAAAATAGGCCTACATAGAAGAATCACAAGTTTGGTATGCAGTGGGAGCTTCTACCTCAAACACATACATTTTACTTTATGCCTAGTCTATGACGATGGATTCGTTGCCCTGTTTAGTGTAGTGATGGATCCAGGTGGTAAATGACCAATGACCTGGGCAATGCAGGCTTATTCAGCAACCTGATTCCAGTTGCTCTTATAAGAGAATGAGCCCTTTCTATGGGCATCTCCATGAGATACTCAGGCTGTTTAATGGCAGCCGCAATTGTTTCTGCAATGCGTAGCCGCAAAGAGGAGTATCTTTAATCTACCACCATCTGTAGTCTTCCAAGTGGCAGACCAGATGACTAGAGCATTGGCAACAACCCAAGAGGTAGTAAAAACATACCCTGTCCTTAAGAATATTGTCTAAGGTAAGGATGATGGCTTTCATTTCAGCCCACAGGCCTGACTCGCCCTTACCATAGTCAGTCTTCCCAAATTGTCATTGAGGTTGGGCTGCCTCCTAGTGGACACCATCAGGTTTTAACTTAGCCAAATCCGTAAACCAGGCCAAGACATTCAGGGCATCAAGGGCACCATTAAGCCAGGAGCTTTGCTTCAGACAGTGACCACCTCTATACCTAGTGCTTTGTCCTCATTGCCAGACAAATAAGGCTATACCAGGGATCAGGTGCAAGATGCACTTGGCTCTGTGCTATTAGGCAAGTCTTTGCATTGGCTTTCACATTTGAGCAGCTGTTCCTTCCTTGTTGCTCTCACCATTAGTTTTCCAGTTTGGCTCCTTGGCTCAGCAGCCACACCCATACAGCCTTCAGCAAGCCGTCCCATGGTCATGCTAACATCCCTTCCTCTGCCTGACCACAGGAAGGTGAGCAGAGACCAAGGCATCATTTGGGCACCTGGTTTTAGTTCTACTTGCCACCATTTAGATTCATTAACAGATAGGAGAGTGGGATCTCTTACCTCCCCCACCTTGCCTACCACTTGAGTACCATCTCAAAGAGTCTTCTTATCCCTGAACTTGGCCTTTAGGGCCCTTATCCTGACTCTTCAAGGAAAATATGTCTTTGTCAGCATCCCTTCCTCATTGCCTATGTATTGTTAGGGCTTGGATTTAATTTTACCCTACTTTTTTCTTTAACACATACTAACTTATTACAAGGCAATAAATTGCCCTTGGGTACCAGCAGAACACACAAGCCTACCAAAAGAGACCAAAAAAGCTTTATGACTTACTGATGGCACAGTAACATGAGCATTTGCATGCTTGCATCAGTTTCCCTTGCCCCCAAGAACTATGGGAGCAACACAGAGGACCTGGTTAGACACTGGGTACACGATGGGTTTGCATGACACCTAAGAAATACTGAGTTTTGGGAACCCCCTGGCCTGATGTCCTGGATGACATTAATGTCCTTCAAGATTGCTGGCTGCAAACCCAACTGAGAAATGGCCCTTGAGGAATCAAGGCTTTGCATTCTTGGCATACCCAGTAAACACATGCAGGGACACTCAGGATCCACGGCAGATTGCTGTTCCCAGCACTCCTGTGCTATTTCCAAGACTCATTTGTGTCCGCAACCATTACAGGAAAATTTGATATAATGAGATCACTGATATTTGTGACCTAAATGCTTCCTAGAGATAGTGATTCTTTTTAAAAAAATTAATATTGCAAATGCCTTGAGTGTTTATAAATATATAATTATAGAGATATCATTAAAATTAATAACAAATCATGTTTCTATTATTTCCATTTCAGTTATAAATAATGTATTATCTTTTGGTACATAATATGATTAGGATTTGGAATGAGATATGACGGAATGCCTACCTTACATTCTTATGTGCTATTTTATATATATATATAAAACTATATATAACTATATATATTATATATAACTATATATTATATATATAACTATAACTGTATATTATATATAACTATATTATATATAATATATAGTTATATATAATATATAGTTATATATAGTAATAATGTTTCCAGGACAAAATTATGTACAAACTTAGAAGTGAACAAAAAATGTAGTGAACATTTGTATATATAGTCAACAGTTGTTTTCTCTTCAGCTACATGGAGAGTAAATATAAGTGATAAGGACACAGAACAAGAATGCAAAGATCTTAGTCGGAAAATAGGTAGGTCCCAAAGTATGGTATTGGTTTGGAGAAAATCTTTGTTCTCTTTGGTGTTTCAGTAGGGAGAAGGGCTGCTACAGGCAGGGTTAGCCAAGTCTTAAGCTTTGGAGTCTGTTCAAGTAATTGTTTCAGCTGAAGAGGCAGTAAATAAATAGCAGAGGTTCCAAGGAGCCAGACACAGATAATATGGTAGCCATTTGGAAAAGAAATGTAGAGGTAGAGATTCAGAATGTTTTGAAGATCAGCTGTCAGTAGTCTAGAAGTTCATGATCAAGGCACTTAACCAGGACAGAGAGCAGTCTTGTCAAATATGATTTCAGATACTTCTGATTCAGGAAGATACTCCCTTTTCCCCACCAAGTGAGTGAAAAGTGGTCGTATTCTCACTAAAGTCAAGAAAATACTTAGATTTGGAGGGTATTCTTTACCTTAACATGAGGCTATCGCTTTAGAGGAAGCTCTTTGTCTAGAAAAGTGGCAGGAGCAGGACAAAGATCAAGCCTCAGGACAAGGAAGACATCCGTCAGATCACTGGAGATAGGGCTACGAGGGAGCATTTTAAGAGCAGATTCTTAGTGGGCCAGGAGGGGGTGTTAGCACCTGTAAGTGTGAGCAAGGAGAGCGGGGGAGAGGGGAAAAGAGAAAAAGGAAAACAACAGCAAGCAATCTTCACTTTAAAATGAACCTGCAAACAAAAATTCCAAAATAGGGGCGCCTGGGTGGCTGTCGTTAAGTGTCTCCCTTCGGCTCAGGTCATGATCCCAGGGTCCTGGGATGGAGCCCCACGTGGGGCTCCCTGCTCAGTGGGAAGTCTGCTTCTCCCTCTCCCCCTGTTTGTATCCCCTCTCTCACTGTCTCTCTCTCTCTATCAAATAAGATAAATACTCTTTTTTTAAAAATTCCAAAATAGATAAAGAACTCTAATGCTAAGAAAGCTAGCAATATCATTATTCAGATCATGAATGCATTCCCAGTTGAAGAGCATAAACAAAGCAAAAGACAAGCCACACAAAGAGAGAAGATATTTGCAAGACCAACCAAGAATTAGTATCCAGAATATGTAAATAACTCCTATAGATCATTAAGAAAAAGACAAATAGCTAAATTGGGAAGTGAGTAAACAACACAAAAGCCTATTCACAGAAGAAGCAAATGGCCAATAAACATATAAAAACATTCCCCCTCTATCAGGGAAATGAAAATTAAATCCATGGTAAAACGCAATTATGTGTCCGTTTTATTGGCAAAGGGTAGCAAGTATGACCAGTGTGGTGTGGCTGTGAAGAAGTAAGAATTCTTGTACATAACTGAGGAATAGCAACTTTAAAGAGCAATTTCAGCCCAACAGTTACAGAAATTCTTGCACATTTTACCAGGAGACATGTACAAGCAAATTTACTACAATATTGTCTGGAATAGTGAAAAAATGGGAAACATGCTAAATATTCCTCTAGAGAATAAAGACATACAGTTATTTTCATATGACAAAATACTTTCTCCAGTGAAAACGTATGAACCAGAGCAACTTGGATAAATCCCAAGCATGCTGCTTTTGAGTAAAAGATGGCAAGTGATTCATACAGTACTATTTATATAAAGAATGAGAACATGTATAGTGATAGTGCGTAGCTTATGGATACATGTATGTATAAGAAGCAAGAGTATTAAAGCATTCATTGAATGATAAACACCTTTTTCAGGATAGTAGTCTCTAGAAAGGGAGAGAAGGTAGTGGAATTGGAGAGGAGCACAAAGGGAGTATCAACCGTATCTGTTACGTTTTATTTCTTAAAAATAAAAAATCTCAAGAAAAATACCAAGGTATTCTACTCAAAACTCCTATATTATTGTTATTAAGATTAACTGACTATATGCTTTTTCTTTAAAAAGTCCATTTTAGAGAATTAGACAGACCAAAAAAAATGTAAGATTAAAACTAGCGTTTTGGATTTGATTTGTTTCCCAGACTCCCCCCCAGTGCGGTTCTCCGGGTCAGAGAACTTTTTCATCCTCTTTTCCCTTTTAGACATTAGAGTTCTTTTCATGCATTTAGGGGAAATCTAAATATTATAATCATTTACATTACAGACAAAAGAAGCTCTTGTTAATTTTGGGACGATTAAGATGAGGATTATGGCTACCTAACAAAAGAAAACATCTCATTCAATGTTTCAGAGATATTAGTAAATGGTTTCTCATTTCAGTGGCATAACAGACCTGGTCATATTAGGGTTAATGTCCTTTCAGTGACAAAATCAGGACTTTTCTATAACTTCAGCTCTCTTACTTGTGCTCACTGCCACCAATTTTCTTTTTCTTTCTTTCTTTTTTTTGTGTATGTGTGTGTGATTTTATACCTTTATTTGACAATCAGTGATTAGTTCTCATCCACATTAACTGTCTGTAGATTTTTGAATGTGGTGACAGGTATGTGGGTAACCAACATGTAGAGCTTGTTCGGTGAATCTTCATCCTTGTTACGTTTTCTGGACAACTGCACATGGATACGGTATGGAACATTCCTTATTCCTTTGGCCCAGAGAGCTTTGTTGAGCTTGGTGTCAATGTGCACATCTGGAGTTCCCATCTCCTTCATCGCCAATTTCCGGATCTCTTTGAGTGCCCGAAGGGCACACTTCTTGAAACCCACTCCGTGGATGTACTTGTAAATGTTGATGGTGTATTCTCTGGTCACTACCTTGCTAATGGCAGGATGGCTCTTCTCGCCACCATTCTTCACGGGAGCCATTCTGCTGGGCCCTGGTTGGAAAAGTACCACCCATTTTCTTAAGAATATATACTCCTTTGGGGCACCTGGGTGGCTCAGTCAGTTAAGTATCTGCCTCCAGCTCAGGTCCTGATCCCCTGGGGTCCTGGGATCAGCTTCGAGTGGGGCTCCCTGCTCAACGGGAAGTCTGCTTCTCCCTCACTGTCTACCCCTCCCCTCCCCCCAGTTTGTGCTCTCTCTCTCTCTCTCTCAAATAAATAAGATCTTTAAAAAAAAAAAGAAAGAAAGAATAGATGCTCTCTTGATCTTTTATCTCCTTTACCCTTATACTGTTTCCTACTCAGTCAGAAATTGTAAAAGCAGATCCCGAAACAGTGTTCACCTCAAGATCAGGTTCTGTGTGTCCCAAGAGGTGGTGCTAAATGATTAACTTCCAAATCCTCCTTATTCTTGCATTTAAGAATCAAGCAGAAAATTAAGAATTCTGAATTTCAAGCAATATTGAGAAAACATTTAAATGTTGTGTTTGCTTGTTTTTGTACTGAGAGGGCTTTACAGAGAGCAAAATTGTCTGTCATGTGGGTCCCCAGTATCATACAACCTTCAGAGAGTTATCACATTAGCTTTCTGTCTCAAACTGGTATCTTCCCCTTTTCCACTGAGACTAGAAATAGTCTCCTGATTTTAGCTCTTAGAGTTCTCTCTTGCCTCTGCTCATTCTCAGAATTGGGTTTGCATACTCTGGGCATCTAATAAATGCTTATTCATGAGACCACGAAGTTGACCGTGGTCCACATGGATTATAGTGTTTCTAGTCCCAGCATTTGTAGATAAGACCTCTTTTGTGTCTCTGTCCTTTGGAACAGAAGCTGACACCTCCCCTGGGTTCCAGCTGAATTCCTACTGGGTATGCCCTTATTGGCCCTATGTCATCATTATCTGTAGGCAGAGTATAGGCATCTTTCTCAATGGAAAAAAAAATTCAGAAAACCACTATTTATAATATCCCGACTGTTTTTATTTTTACATGTCCCTAACCTTGGGTCTCTCCGTAATCACCAGCTGAAGTGTGTATGCTGTGTACAGTCAGATCTTTCCACCTGTATGCTGTCCATCGTGGGCCATTCTTGGTTCTACTTGATTACCTGCATTTTGTTGCCTCCTCCACACCGGAAGATTATTTGTAATAAAAGTAGCAAACATTCACCAAGCATTTGCTTTGTGCACTGTTCTAAGTATTTTACAAGTATGATCTTTATCCTTTCATATGCACAATAATCTCAGGTACTGTTATCCCTGTTTCGCAGATGAGGAAGGGGGTGCCCAGGAAGATACTTTGTTTCATCTGTAAAACCTTTCCATGTTGCTTCGGTGAGGAGCAAAGACAGAATCTATGTCAAAGAGCTTTGTAATAAGTAAAGCTTAGTGTAAACATTTTGCTAGGTTGTCTGCTTCAGACAGGGCTCAGTGTTTTTTGAGTGAATGAATAAATAAATATGATCACTGAGGGCATCATGCTTTGTACAGGCTGAATCCCCAGAACAATGTAAGCACTGCGTCTGTAAGTCATTAGGCACCCCCACAGACATATTCTTGTTTCTTTCTTTTTCTTCCCTTTTTCTCTAAATTTCAGAATCAAAATGAGTGTCTGATTGAATATCTTTAAAAGGTCATGATGAATTATTCTGTAATATTTGAAATGTTATGCTCAGAAAGGTCAAGCCTTATTTTTTGGTAAGAAGTACCATGTAGATTTGTTTTTCCTGGGCATCATTTCTTTTTTCAAAGAAAAGATGGCAAGAGATTTAGAGCAGGGTGCCCTCTTGAGGAAATTTTAGCACCTTACCTCTCAAAAGCTGGCCCTGGATGCCATGAGAAAGCCAGATGAATGATGCCCAAATAAATAAAACATTAAAAAGTAAGAGTAACCAAATACCAGAGATCTGAGAATTAGGATTCTTAACTATTATAATCTAATAGCAACATTAAGAATTGTTAAACAGAAAGAAAAAACTCTGGATGGTATTTTCTTTCCTCTCATTGACTCCATCCTTCAAGTGAGCCCCTCTGTTGTGCCAGGAGCTATGCCGAGCACAGGGCTCAATAAAACCTAGTCTCTGTCTTCATGATGCTTTACAACTTGTGATGGAGATGGCAGTGAAGGGAAACAAGCGAACATATATGTAACTACAAACTGAGCAAAGCACTATGAAGGAAATGGCGAGGTGCTAGAATAAAGCATAACAAAATAAGTTCCCATAGTAGGGTGGTCAAGGAAAACCTCCCTCAGGGGAAATAATTGAGCTGAGTCACTTTGCTTTTCAGTCCATTGCAAGTCTGCCCATCTAATGTAGACAGCCTAATGGGCACCTTTTTTAGCCTCTGATTCTTACCTGTGGCCCAACCCTTGAGCTGAGTTGAATCCTGTCTCCGCCTCTGTGGGTGAGTAGACGAGTCATCATCCTGCACCTCATTGTCTCTCTAGCTGATCCCCTTTGCCTAAGACTCACATTTGTCACAATTGTCACAATGCGGGGGCCGTTGCTTAATGAATAAATGTCTTCTTACTAATCCTAATAGCCACTCATGGTAGAATATCAATGAGTTATAATGCTAAAAAAAAAAACAACAAACACATTTCCAAAAATGTTAAGGATGTAGAGGATCTCAGAAGATGAAAAGGACAGATAACCTGACTGCCACTCTGCTTTGAATAGGGAGAGATAGGTAGGCATGAAGGAGGCACAGAACTTTATCCTGCCATACAGTTTGGTCATGTCGAATTTCAGGCTTGGTACCAAGTGAACTGGAGGCTCCAACCAGAATTGGAAATACGGGGCTAGATCTCAGGAAGGAGCTCCAAAGAACTAGTTTTTGAGGGTTTGATTTTGTTTCGAATCTCCCATACAGCACACGCATGCGGTTGACCTGGAGTCCCAGCACTGCGTTGCTGTAGTGCCTGTAGCTAAACTGCTTTCTCCAGCTGGGTTGATTCTACCAGATTGGAGGGTTTAACTGGTGCGGAGAGTGTTACCTGCAAGCGGACAGCCGGAAGTGACTTCTGGGTTGCTGTTGAGGTGACCGGATGAGTCTGGGACCCAGACTTTGAACAAGATGCCTCTATCTCAGTTGTACCTGTCATTGCTCTCTCCAAGAAAACTAACCACCTACTTTATTAACCAGATGATGGTGAACAAAGCATTCAATCCCTGTGAATCTCACTCCCCTCACCTGTAAATTGGGGTTTTATATCTCCGCTCATTTCATAAGGTCATTATACTTTGCATATAAATAATAGGTGATACATTGGTCAGAATGAGCTGAAACTAATCTCATTGCTGCCACTAGGTAGCGATTTGGAAAATATGCCCAAATCCATGAAATGTGCAAATTCCTTTGACCCAGTAAATTGGCTTCTGATAATTTACTGTTATGAAGAAAATTAAGAAAAACTGTGTGGAAATAGAAGTACATTGTAGCATTTTCCAGAAAAGAAAATATTGGAAACAATAATAGAACAGTTAAATAAAAGATAGTGCTTTAACACAACAAAGCATTGGCCAGCCACTGTGTAAACTGTATACACTAGAAAGTGGTTGGAAGGGAAGATGAAAAAGGAAATCAATTGAAGGGTAGTGGAATTGTAAGTATTTTTCCTTTGGTCAATTTACCTGACTATTTTGACTCTAGCAGATTAGTTAAAATACTGAAAACATCTTAAAATCTGGAAAATGTCTTGGCCCCAGACTATGTTTCTTCTTACCATCTCTTATTTTTTATTTAGGGAAATTATCGTTTCATGAAACTCTTACTTACACGCAGAGCAAACTGGATGCAAAAGGATCTGGAAGAGATGACCCCTTTGCACTTGACCACCCGGCATAAGAGTCCTAAGTGTTTGGCTCTTCTGCTGAAGTTTACAGCCCCAGGAGAAGTGGATACACAGGATAAAAACAAGGTAAGGAGCTGTCAAAATTGGAGGCACGTAAGAGCAACAACCAAATGGTTCCTTTTATGATGTGAAAACCTCAAGAAGAATTATCACTCATCGCTTGGTGGAACATTTCCTCGTCTTCATACTCCCCAGTGAAATATTCACTTAAATTCGAGCCTTCTATCCTCCTACCATCCACATATGGTAGGTAGTATCATCTCCTTTTCATAGATGGGGAAGATTAAAATTCTGCCCAAGATCCAAGTGGCAGGACTGGAATTCAACCCAGACCTACCCCCAGACCCCAATATCTGATAGCTAGTAGCGCTAGTTACCATTGGTGTTAGACTTGTGGCCAAATGCCTGGGGTAACGAAGGTGGTGCATAGTTGTTTAACGGCCTGGGCTTTCGCATCAGACCGGGGTTTCAGTCTAGAAGCCACTATGTAACTCGTTCTGCGCCTTTGGGCAAATTTTCTTAACTCCCGTATGCTTCCATTTTCTCATATGTGGAAAGGGAATGACAGGGTTGTTGAAGATAAAATGAGAGAACACATATAAATCAGGTTTAACACAATGCCCAGTGCATCATATGCTCTCAAGAAATGTTCGCTATAAAGTGAATATTATTCATTCCATTTTGGCTCTAACATCGCTCTGGCATTTGTTCCTGGGATCTGTGATCTTCCCAGCTCCTGACTTTCACCAGCTTGTACAAGCTGGTCACTGTTTCATTCAATCCTTTCATGGTTCTTTACAGGAAAAGAATATGGTGTTCAGTTAGACAAGTGCAAAAATCCTCTTCCTTTCCACCAGGCACTGAATCATGGAGTCTTGCTAACTCCAACACTCCCACATAATTATAACTCTTGGGATGAAAACCACTGGGTCCACATCTAGTGACCCCTTTATTCTCATAGGTTCTTTGTGTCATTTTCAGGTTTTGTTTAGCTGTTACATACCACAACGTTCTGAAATTAACTTTGATTTTATTTTACAATGACTATAAACTAATAGTATTCCTTACTCACAGCATTTGTAGTGCTAATATTTCACTGAAAAAGCACTTCGATCAATCTACAAAGACCTGTTCATCACTTGCAAAGCCGCAGATGTCTTCAGGCTCTATAATGTCTTCCCCAGTATCTCCCAGGAACTCCCTGCTGTCTTTAGTACTTGTGTGTTCTTCTGTTACTGAACAGGGATGGGAGGTTATCCAGTCAGACAGATGGAAAACAGATATGCAAGATCCAGGCAGGCACACAGAAGAGAGCAAGACAAAAGCCTAGAGCTGGGATTTTTGAACAATGTGATGGGAAGGATCCGCTTTTTGTGTTTTCTTTAAATTTCCAAAGCATCACAGACCAATAATTTTATATCATATGTTAAAACTGAACAACAACAAAAAAATCCACAAGACAACACTTCATACCCCTTAGGATGGCTATTATTACAAAAACAGAAAATAAAAAGCTTTGGCGAAGATGTGGAGAAATTTGAACCCTGTGCCACGCTGGTAGGAATATAATGTGACCCGGCCACTGTGAAAAACAGTATGACAATTTCTCAAAAAGAATTAAACATGGAACTACTGTATGATCCCACATTCTACTTCTGGGCATGTTCCCAGAAGAATTGAAACCAGGAATGTGAATGGTTATTCATACCTCCACATTTATAGCAAAATTATTCACAAGAGCGGTAAGATGAACACAACCCAACTGTCCATTGCTGGATGGCTAGAGAAACAGAATGCAGTACATGCGATGGAATATTATTCAGCCTTGAAAAGGAATAAAAATCTGACACATGCTACAAAACAGATGAACTTTGAAGATATGCTGAGTGAAAGGTTGGGAGGAGGTGGAAATTGGGTGTCACTGTTGAATGGGCTTGGAGTTTCAGTTTGGGGAGATGAAAAAGTTCTGGGGATGGAAGGTGCTGATGGTTGCACAACAGTGGGAATGTGCTTGCCCCTGAATTGTACATTTAAAAGCAGTTGTTACCTACAATTTGCCACAGTGAAAAAAAAATAATTACTAGAAAAAAATTTTTAGAACTTTGTACTATTAGAATCAACTTTGTACTATTTCTACAAACTTTGTACTGTTAGAATCAACAGACCTAATGTTACATTTCAGCAAATATATTCAGAACAAACATAACATAGCAAAAGAATTACAGAAACAGTACTTGTTATTTATTCAAAATGTGGCTCTAGGGTCCTGACCAGTTCAGTCAGTAGAGCATCTGACTCTTGATCTCGGGGTGGTGAGTTCAAGCCCCATCTTGGGCATGGAGCCTACTAAAAAAATAAATAAAAAGAAGGAAAGAAAGAAAGAAGGGAGGGAGGGATGGAGGGAAGGAAGGAAAGAAAAAACGTGGCTATAGGAAATTATTTGCTATTATATTTGTGACTGTTTTTGTTCTGTAATCATTACTAAATAAAAAGTAATGAGTAAGTCTTCATATTAAATACCTATAGGAAAAAAAAATACCTATAGGTACACTTTCCATGAATACCACTTTTGTCAACATTTAAAGTTTTCAGTGTAGCAAGTGAGCTTGGTTTCTGCTATTTAAATGATCTGATTCTAGATTGAATTGACAACACAGCTATTCCTAAGGGATGATGTACGGCACAGCCATTTCTGTTTTCCCTCAATAACTCTTTTGATAGGGAGACCAGTCTTACTGTGGTTTATCGATGAGAACGGAAGAGGGGATTTTAAAGCAATCCCAAGAAGTTCAGGATGTTCTTTTTTTTAAATAAGTCTTATTTAGGAAACGTTTTATTTTATTTATTATCTGGTAAGCTCCACACCCCACATGGGACTTGAACTCATGATCCTGAGATCAAGAGTTGCATGCTCTTCCTCCTGAGCCAGCCAGGTGCCCCATCAAAATGTTCATTTTTAACTCTATCTAAAATAAACCAAGTGTTGCTGTATTCTCAACATGTATCTTCACATCAGTAGTAGGTATAAGAATTTATCCTGTAAAATGAGAATTAAATTTCAATTTGTACTTTGATATAAGAAATGGAATTCCAGATCTGTGATTTCCTGTGCATGGATCTTCTTTTTGATAGATACTGAAATTGAAAACATTCCATCAAATGCTTAGGGTGCTTGTTGCATCAAAATGGCCACTTACTTTGTTGATGATTATTCATAAACTACTGGGCTGTTTTTCTTTTTGTCAGCATTACTAATCTCCTTGATTAGTACCTAATGACCTAAGTGCCTATCATGATTAAGAGGTCAGATTCTTGACTCAGACTGCCTGGGTTAAAATCTCAATTGAACCGCTTATTACCTTTATGTCCCTGAGCAGATTACTCATCCTCCTTGTGCTCCATTTTCTCATCAATCACATGCAAATTCAAGAGTACTTACCTCCCAGAGTTGTCATGATGACAACAGTGCCTTGACACACAATAAAGCTTGGGAAAAGTTTGTCGTGTTGTTAGTTTTACTCTTGTTACCATTGTTTTGTTTTTGATTTTGTTTTTGTTTTTGTTTTTTTGTGCAACTCTCTCAATTTTGCAGCAAACAGCTCTGCATTGGAGTGCCTACTACAACAACCCTGAGCACGTCAAGCTGCTTATCAAGCATGACTCCAACATTGGGATTCCTGATGTTGAAGGCAAGATCCCCCTTCACTGGGCAGCCAACCACAAGGATCCAAGCGCTGTTCATACAGTGCGATGCATTCTGGTGAGTATGATGGTGCTGCTAGACCTTTGCACAGGACAGTTTTTTATTATGAAATAGCCAATATACAAAAGCAGATATGACACACAAATTAGGAAGCAAAAGAAATCCAGCAAACGTGTGAACCCATCCATCACGCAAGAAATACAACGTCTTAGCGCTGCTATTTAAGATCACAGAATTTCCTATGTGCCAGTTTCTTTTTTTTTAAGATTTACTTATTTATTTGACAGAGAGACAGAGAGAGCAGGGAGTAGGGGGCAGAGAGTGAGGGAGAAAGTGTCCCAAGCAGACTCCATGCTGAGCACAGAGCCCGACTGGAGCTCAGTCTCATGACTTCAGCTGAAGCCAAGAGTCAAGACACTACCCACTGCACCACACAGGCACCCTTCCTATGTGCCAGTTCCCAAATACATTCTCTCCTCTGTGCCTCACTTGTCTCCCTGTCTCCCATCAGCTACTTTCCTGGATTTGTGTTCATCATCCCCTGACTTTGTTTTATACTTGTGCTTATTAAATGCTACATAGAGATAATGTTTGTAAAATATTTGTAAGATGTAAAGAATATGGAAACCACAAATACTCATGTACTCATCCCTGAGTTTTGTTTTTTGTTTTTGTTTATTTTAGAGAGAGAGAGCATGCGAGCAGGGGGCAGGGAAGGGGCAGAGGGAGAGAGAGAGAGAGAGAGAATCTTTTTTTTTTTAAAGATTTTATTTATTTGATGGAGAGAGAGAGATCACAAGTAGGCAGGGAGGCAGGCAGAGAAAGAGGAGGAAGCAGGCTCCCCACTCAGCAGAGAGCCCGATGTGGGGCTTGATCCCAGGATTGAGCTGAGATCATGACCTGAGCTGAAGGCAGAGGCTTAACCCACTGAGCCACCCAGGCGCCTGAGAGAGAGAGAATCTTAAGCAGGCTCCACACTCAGCACAGAGCCTGGCGCAGGCCTCGATCTCACGACCCTAGATCATGATCTGAGCTGAAATGAAGACTCCCACGCTTAACTGACTGAGCCACCCAGGCGCCCCACATCTCTAAGTCTAAGAACGAGTACGTTCCTGTTACTTTGGAAACTCCCTGGGTAGTCCCAGCACCATTCTATTCTCCCCTTTCTGAGAGGCAGCCACTATCCTCAGTTTCATGTTTATCATTCCTGATTTTCATTACAGTTTTACCACACATATTCATGTCCCTAAACAATATATTGTTTCATTTTTAATGTTTTTGACTTTACATGGAATCACATTGAGTGAATTCTTTTGCAACATGATTTTCTTGCTCCGTATCATGCTGGTGATTTTATCTATGCTGTGTGTAACTGTAATATGTTATTTTTTACTGTTATATAGTATTCCATTTTATGAACAAGCCACACATTATTCAGTTATTCATAGACATTTGGAACTATTTCTGGTTCTTCACTATTTAAAAGTAGTGCTGTTTTGGAGCGCCTGAGTGACTCAGTGGGTTAAGTGTCAGACTCTTTGATTTTGGCTCAGGTTATGATCTGTATCTCCACTCAGCGGGGAGCCTGCTTGTAGATTCTCTTCCTCTGCCCCTCCCCCCACTAGCATGGACTCTTTCTCTCTCTCAAATAAATAAATAAATAAATAAATCTAAAAAAAAAAGTGCTGCTTTGAAGTTGTTTTTTTTTTTAGTAATCTCTACAGCCACCGTGG
This sequence comes from Ailurus styani, assembly GCA_002007465.1. NCBI lineage: Eukaryota > Metazoa > Chordata > Mammalia > Carnivora > Ailuridae > Ailurus > Ailurus styani. The sequence goes on along the minus strand of LNAC01000163.1, from coordinate 2,604,145 downwards.
GGCTCAAACTCAGGACCCTGAGATCAAGCTTTGCATGCTCTGCTGACTGAGCGAGCCAGGTGCCCCTGAACTTTTTTTTTCTTTAGCATGTCTAGGATATATTTTTAACTAGTTGTTGCAGGTGCATAGAAATGCAGTTGGTATTTTTATTCACTGAATATGCATCTAACCAGCCTGCTATACTTTTTATTAATTTTGAATTTTTATCAGTGGATTCCTTGAGATTTCTAGTCACTCCTCAGATTCCAGCTTACAAGCTATGGTAGTCTCATGTTTAGTCCTATTTGCTTATAATACACAAATTCGACTTTAAAAGATAAAATTATTTTGTGTATGTAATGATTACTTCTCAGCTCTTTCAGGCTATTATTCTGCTTCTTTCTGCTTTTCATTGTTTCTCTGGAGGAGTCTGTTATTGCTCTAACTGTCGTTACTTTATAGATAATCTACCTTTTCTCTCAGGCCACTTTTAAATTCTTCTCTGTGTTGCATCCTACAGTCTCACTACAGTGCAGCTAAGGATGGGGCTTCCCACCCCCCGCCCCGGTCCTATTTGGTGTATACTCTTCATGTCAGTTCTGACTGAGCCACCCAGGCACCCCTGCAAAAGATCTTTCAGATGTAAAAATATAATCACTAGAAATAGAGGCCCAGTGACGAGGACAAACAAGGGAGTGGACTCAGTGGCAGGAAGGCCTGGGTGGCTCAGTCAGTTAAGCATCTGCTTTTGGCTCAGGTCATGATCCCAGGGTCCTGGGATCGAGCCCCACATCGGACTCTCTGTTCAGTGGATCCCTCTGCCGCTGCTGCTGCTCCGCCTGCTTGTGCTTACTCTCTCTCTCCATTAAATAAATACAATCTTTAAAAAACAAAATAAAAATAAAAGTTCTTGTTTTGTTTTTTTATGTCAGCCTCGTCTTTTTGATAGTTTTTGTTCCTTGCTCACCTTTTATTGCTTCATTTTTTGTTTTCTTCCATGCTTTATAGTTATTTTATATTCTTTATGTGTCAATTTCATTATCTGAAATCCTTAGAGGGTACTTGTTACTCATAATATCTTATTTCCTCACAGATTTGGCTTTTTTTCCCCCCTTATAAAGACATCTTAGTCCTTGGGAGACTCAAAAGCCCAAAATACCACCGTGGTAAAATTCTGCTTCTCTTTTTTGAAGTGTTTGTAATACCTTTCATGCACTGGTTTTATAAAATAGGATGACTGTACAGGCAGCTCTAAATCTGGGGCGGCCCTTTGGAGAGTTGTCAGATTGGGGCAGGAGCTCTTGGCTTTGGATATGACCTGATCTGGGCAGGACTATGACCTTGTGGGAGGCAACTGTCTTTAACTGAAATGATCACAAAACTCTGACTGGTCAGGGTCTTCTGCCCGCAGCACTCCCAGCAGCTAGGGAAAGAAGTCCTTTATTCATGAAAGGGGACCTAAGCAGTGGCTACAAAGACCTCATAGAAAAATGAGTAAAGGTGAAGTGTCAATTTAAACAGAATAGCCAATAAACAAATGATAAATCTCAACCTCATTCATAAAATGAATACAAATTAAAACATCAGCAAAATGCTTTCCACACCTATAAGGAAAACAATGTAGTAAGCTGGATATAATACCAAGGGGTGAATTTGTGCCAGCATGTGGGCAAATAAAAGCTTTTACACATTGTCATGGATGTATTAATTAGTGTAACCATTTGAAGAGCAGTTTGATAATACCTAGCTGAATATGTAAATATCCTTTTACCCAGCAATTCCCCTGGTAGGTGTCTGGGCTAGAGAAAAATCTCACACATGGGCTACAGGGAGACCTGTAAAGGAAGCATGTTCGATGCATCATTATTGTTAATAATGGGGAAAATGTAAATAACCTAACTGTCCTTCAGTAGGAGAAGGGATAATTAAATTGTGGTTTAACAAATGAACTTGTATCAACATAAATATCCAAAAGTATAGTGTTGAAAGAAAAAATTGCCAAAGGATATACAGAGTATAAACTCAAAGGTATAAATATTGAAAGTACACATACTTAATTTATGTGTTGTTTATGCAACACATAAATGCATACGCCACAGAAGTACAAAACATACAGCTTCAGCTGAATCCATAGCAGATACAAAAGCACATAAGGCAAGATATTGACACCTATTTAATCTGGATAATCAGTAATGGTGTTTATTATATCTTTTCTGCATTTTTTAGAGTTAAACATGACCAATTTTTAAAGATTTAGAATGTATGCTTTTTTCTGAATTTTACCACTTTGTGCTAAGAGAGAATATACAAGTTTAGAAAATTGCTCAGTTAATACCTATGTCCAGTGTGATTTATTGAGGATTCCATGTGTGTCTAAAGTCTCTGGTTCCTTAAAAATAGGATGCTGCTCCCACGGAGTCTTTACTGAACTGGCAAGACTACGAGGGTCGGACACCTCTTCACTTTGCAGTCGCCGATGGGAACGTGACAGTGGTTGATGTCTTGACCTCCTATGAAAGCTGCAATATAACATCTTACGATAACTTATTTCGAACCCCACTTCACTGGGCAGCTTTGCTAGGTGAGTTAACTGTGATCAAAGGGTCAATGGAGGAGGAACTACATAAATACCAGAACTTTCCATGGCTTCCCTTCCCCTGTCGGCTCCCACCTCCCATTTAATTATTTTAATTTTCTATTGATATGCAGCATCTCATACTTAAATCCCTCCATCATATGCTTAAATTTTAGTACTGCAAACATATTCTCTGTTATATGTTGGTTTTAATTTCAACAAAATGTCTTAACATGTTTTAATTTGTATTTTAAAAGTAATGCACATTTGAGCGCCTGGGTAGCTCAGTCGGTTAAGCGTCTGCCTTTGGCTTTGACCATGATCCCAGGGTCCTGGGATCGAGCCCCACACGGGCTCCTTGGTCCACGGGGAGCCTGCTTCTCCCTCTGCCTGCCACTCCCCTTGCTTGTGCTCTCTCCCTGTCTCTGTCAAATAAATAAATAAATAATAAAATAAAATTAATGCATACTCATCAACAAATGTAAATATCAAATAACCCCTTCTTTTCACATTCAGTGCCTGTGTGTTTTGGGAAGGGACTTTAATTTTATGCATATGCAAATACTAGGATATGTGATTTTTTTTTCTTCATACTTTCCCAATAAGCCTTTTACTTAACCTTTTTGGGGATCACTCTTTTAGATGAGAGTGTAAATACACGTGTGTGTCTGATTTTGCAGGGGACACAATCTGAGAGTCTTTCTCTTTTAGTGAAGGAGGTTTACCCATTAATAGTCACTGTTATAAGATATGTAATTTGGTCTTTTTTCTGCTGTTCTGTTCTTTGAGTATTATTGGTGGGTTGTTTATTTTTTTTCTTACTTCAGTCTCCAGCCCCCCCACCATTTCCTTTGTTTTGTGCCTTTTGGTATATAGGTTAGGTTTGTTGTTGTTTGGTTTAGAATTGCCTAATGCTTTAGGAGGGTTTTTAGGTTCTACTTTTAAATGTTTTAAAAACTTTAAAACCTGAGTCAGAGTTAAGAGCAAAACTATATCTATTGATTTCCACTTAGCACCCTTTCCCTTATCACTTTTTCGGCATTTGTTAATATAATCTGAAGTTTTTCCCAGTTATTATTATGGACTTAGTTTTTAAATTACACATTGTGTCTTTCTAAAATATTTTTTGCATTTGCATTCAGTTTTGTTTTTGTTTTAAGATTTTATTTATTTATTTGACAGAGAGAGAGAGAAAGATCACAAGTAGGCAGAGAGGCAGGCGGAGGGAGAGGGGGAAGCAGGCTCCCCGCTGAGCAGAGAGCCCAATTCGGGGCTCGATCCCAGGACCCGGAGATCATGACCTGAGCGGAAGGCAGAAGCTTTAACCCACTGAGCCACCCAGGTGCACGCCCCTTGCATTCAGTTTTATTGTCAGATTTATAATTATTATTTAGATCTCATTTCACTGTGCAGTTTCATCCCTTTTTCCTTTTCCTCAGCATCCTGGGAAGACTTCACAAATTTGTCTCCATATCAGTACCTTGACTTTTTGTTCCGTAAGTTCTGCTTTCTTTCTGCCTCTCATTGGTTGTATTTTAGGTGGTATTTTGATTTCCTTCTCTCATCCATATCCTTTGTATCTCGGCTTATTTCCTTTTCGCCTCCTTCCATCACCTTTTCATTTCAGACTATGTCCTTCTTAGGATATTCTGTTTCATTTCATAGAGCCCATCTCTTTCCACAAGTCAAGGATGCCAGACAGTTTCCTGAAATTTTCCTCTGGATCCTTCTCTAGATCATTTTCTGAGGTATACACTTCATCTTTGCGATGGAGTTCCTTGCTCCCTGCCCTGTAGTGTGTTTTCACATTGCCTTTACTAAATTTTTCTCTTCATCTTTCCAACAAGATGGCATGTGGCTGGGTAGGCTGTCTGTGATCCTACTCTGCCCGTCTCCACGAACTGCAGCTCGGATCACACGTGGGAAAGAGGAGCACGGTTCCCACTCAGGTTCCCTTTTTCTGCCCGGCTTTCATGCAGTGTGCCCTTGTTCCGCTGATGGGGCATCTTCATCGCTCGGGGCCCCTCTGTGCTGAGGCAATAGAATGCCTGAAATTCACGTTTTCCAAATCTGCTATTACCGGGTTTGTTCATTCTTTGATCCTCCCTACAGCCACTCGCTTGTGGAAACCGAGTCCTCCCGAATACACTGCGGGCCATTACCTCTGCCCCACCTCATCATTCCTGCCACGTGTTTCCTTGGACTTGATGTCCACTGCCTAGATGTGAAAAAAGTGGAGGGGGGAGGGTAGAGGGGGTTGAGAGGGGGCCGCAGAGATCACAAGAGGATGTATCGTGGCGTGTGCTCCCGAATCGCGGAAGAGAACAGCGGCGCCGTGCAACCTGGACACTGGGGACAGTGACAGCTGCCAGGGGCCGGCTTCCCGCCTGTTCTGGGGGCAGCGTCACAAAGTGAAGCCAGGGAATGCACTGAGCTGAAACCTGGTATAGCCTTTTCTCACTCTAGCAACTATAATGACTGTCATTTCCTTTCTGATTGAAAGCATGAAGATTTTAGTGTTGTGTTTGCCTGTGCTGTATGTTAGCACAGTATTTTAGTGAGAAGTTAGAAGAGGCTGTACTAGGGGCTGCTATTCAGAAAATTTCCCTTTAAATAGATATAAATTAAGTAGTCCTTTGAGGTGCTCACTGCCTTGTTGTGTCTGCTTGCAGGCCACGCACAGATCGTCCATCTCCTTCTAGAAAGAAACAAGTCTGGAACCATCCCATCCGACAGCCAAGGAGCAACACCCTTGCACTATGCAGCTCAGAGTAATTTTGCCGTAAGTAAAACATGACAGTTCTCTTTTTTCTTAATTAAATTTTTATTTTGACACCATTGTAGATTCTTATGCAGCCGTAAGAAATAAAACAGCAAGATCCCATGTACCCGTCACCCGGTTTACCCCAATGAGAACATCTTGCAAAAGTATGAAACAATGTCATAAACAGGAAATTGGCATTCCTGCAATCCACTGATCTTATCCAAATTTCAGTTTTGCACATATTCATTTCTGTGTTTGTATCCCAATTATATCTTAACAGTTGCTCACACAGTTAACTCTGGCTGGGATGCAAGGGTTAGTCTTTGTCTTTGTAAAGTTGGTAGTTGTGGGAAATTCTAAGACCGTTTTTACATTGACTATTCAGTGTCACATTTTGTTCTGTGTCAGTATATTTACTCTTCCGGTTAATTTTATGGCACTAAGATTTTATGCGCACTGTGTTCAGCCCTCTGTAATTGTCTGGAAAGCAATATGGCAAAGCCTTAGAACCAGTCCAAACTTGCCTGGGGGCCCTGACTCCCCGCTCTGCTGGCTGGGTGACCTGACCCAAGTTTCTTTACCTCTCGAATCTTAGTTTCTTCATATGGAAAATGAGGATAATTATACCTTTTCCTTCAGGATTGTTGTAAGAATTAGAGAAAATCTGTGCTCAGTGCCTAGTGTAGTTCTTGGTACAGAGCAGGTACGCAAGAAATGCCATACATTCTTACTCTTGCTAGTGCTATACAGCTGAGAAAGCAAAAATTTGAATTATTATTTCCAAAGATATTGACATTATTGCTAATTCTTCCCTTGCCACCCTTTATATCATTTACAACGCATTTTCTCATCTGTTGTGTCACTCCTTGTAGCTAGCAATATGGTAACAGCCCGGCTGCTTCAGCTCTCTGAGTAAGTGGCCACCAAGAACTAGAGACTCATCCAAAGACACACACGTCAAAGCAGTCAGAGTTGATTCTACTGCCTTCTGTGTGGGTGTGTGTAGTGAACACTTTGGTTTCATTAAATTGTAAGAATGCTATCATCAGCAGAGCATAATTCCATCTTCCTGACCTCCCCAGTGCATCACTGAATGCACTGAATACTCAGACTGCTAAAATATCTTATTTTCCCACCTTTCTTTCTCTCTGGGACCCAGAGCAACTATAGCTATGGTTCTTCCTTCTTGCCATTTCTAAAACTTTATCACCCAGACTTTGGTAAACCATTCTCTTCTACTGTCTCCTATCATTTTATTATCTCAGACCCTTTCTTGCTCCAGATAGATAAGAAATTCACTGGCCTAGACTAATCAACCTGTGGAAATTAGAATTCAATTCATACTTCAGTACAAGCCTTTTTTTTTTTAAAGATTTTATTTATTTATTTCACAGAGGGAGAGAAATCACAAGGAAGCAGAGAGGCAGGCAGAGAGAGAGAGGGAGAAGCAGGCTCCCCGCTGAGCAGGGAGCCCGATGCGGGCCTCGATGCCAGGACCCTGAGATCATGACCTGAGCCGAAAGCAGAGGCTTTAACCCACTGAGCCACCCAGGCGCCCCAGTACAAGCCTTTGAGAGGACATGGTATCCCTAATTTACAGAGGAAGAAGCCAGCGTTTCAAGAGATTAAATGACTTGCCCAAAATCTTGAACTCAAGTCTTAGACTCCAAATTTAACACATGCACAGATATTAGCAATTAAGTGATTAAGGGTTTTGGGAGTAAGTAATGGCAGAACATTATGGATGTTTATTCAAAGAAATACTTGCTCTGGATAATCTGAAGATTACAAACATGATTTTTCAATAATTCTGAAAATCTAAGCTCAGTTTCAAGCCCTTTGATCTTCTTGGACTCTGTTCACTCACAAGAGGCTATAATTCCCTCTTTAGAAAACAGCAACAAGACCCACAAAACCTCTCCGAACACCCATCGTTAAGAAAACATACCCAACAAAGAAGTGTTTACAAATTAGTATAAAAAGAAATCAAACCAAAACATTACCAACTTTTTAAAAATATAAACTATTGTTTATTAAATTATGATAACGTTTCAATCATAATCAACAAGTTTAATGTCATGGATACTATTGGTTATCAACTTCTAAAATCTACGTGCTTATTCGAATCCAGCATATACTAGGCATATACCCTAGATCCCTGGAGCACAATGCTGTAATGCCTCAGCAGCTCAACAGTGAGTTTTAAGACTAGGAGCAGTGTGTGCAGTGGAAAGAGTGCTGTGATTGAGCTCTGGGTTCTCATCCTGTATCTGCCACCAATGTTTGTATGACCTTAAACCTAAATTTCTTCATCTGGAAAATGAAGGGTTGCATTAGGTGAGCCCTCGAATTTCTTCTTGCTTTAGAGTATTGACCACCAACACTTTACACATTTTTGTCCAGCTCACAGCCTCCAGAATTTTTCTTTTTCTGAAACTGTTTTACTTCCATCCAAGCAGAAGTTAGTGTGATCTCCCTAAAATTTGTAAGCATCTGAGGCTCAAGGAAAGAAATAACTTAAAATGCTGTGAATATTAGCCCCCATTAAAATTGTTGGGCACTGTTATCAACAATAGCCAAATTATGGAAAGAGCTAAAGTGTCTATCAACTGATGAATGGATAAAGAAGATGGGGCATATATGTGATGGAATATTACTGAGCCATAAAAAAAGAGTGAGATCTTGCCACTTGCAACGACATGGATGGAGTCAGAGAGTATTATGTTAATGAAATAAGTCAGTCAGAGAAAGACAAATCTCATATGATTTCACTCATGTGTAGAATTTAAGAAACAAAACAGATGAACATAGAGGAAAAATAGAGAGAGAGAGGCAAACCCTAAAACAGACTCTTAACTATAGAGAATAAACTGAGGGTTACCAGTGGAGAGGTGGAGGGTAGGCTGGGCTAAATTGGTGATGGGCATCAAGGAGGGTACTTGTTGTGATGAGCACCAGGTGTTGTATATAAATGATGAATCACTAAGTTCTACTGAAACTAATATTATACCAAATGTTAACTAACTGGAATGTAAATAAAAACTTGAAACTAAAAAAAATATTATAAAATAAAATTTTCAGGTACTAGTAGAATTACCTTGGGTCCTAATTTTTGTGTGATTCCATAGAGGAAGGACCTTGCATATAGGAATTGCTAAATAAATATTTGTTTAAATGAATTGAACACTGAATTTCTCAATAGCCACACATCATTAATAATAATTCAATAAATGCATTAAATAAATAAATTTATAATAATATAATAAATGCATTAAATATTTTTTAAATGATAGTAACAAAACCACAACAAGAGAATGTATTCACCTCCTTTAAAGGCATGGCTGAGTATAGGGGTCTCTACATGTAAAATGTCCAAGGAAACCTACGTATTAATGTTGGTCATGACACTGAATACTTGTTAATCTTTTAACTGTCAATTCATCTATCAAAGAGTGACCTATAAAATTTTAAAATTTGATTAAGGAGGATCATTCTCAATTATGAGAATGTTGAATGAGGGTGTTAGGTTGTGTTTGAAGTGCATGGAAACTAGAACTAATATATAAAGAAAGAGGATTGTTACTTTCAATGGAAATTGTAGTTTCATTATTCATAAAAAGATAATTTCATTTGATTCAAAAGCAGGGAAAAATACTCTGTGTCTTAGCGGAAGTCACATATAACACTGGCTTTATTACCATAGAAAACGCCACCCTCTTGTCTCAATTTTTTTTAATGAAGTTTTCTTACAGGAAACAGTTAAAGTATTTTTAAAACATCCTTCAGTGAAAGATGATTCAGACCTCGAAGGAAGAACATCCTTTATGTGGGCTGCTGGAAAAGGCAGTGATGATGTCCTTAGGACTATGCTGAGTTTAAAATCTGACATCGATATTAACATGGCAGACAAGTATGGAGGTACAGGTAAGAACCAGCAGACATGTTCAGTTTGCTTTCTTTTGGGTTCCAAAGTGGATAGGTGCCCTAAAACTTGTGCAGTAGTGCCTGAAATCATTGTTCCTAATCTAATATTGTTTAACTTTCAATTGTACTTTTTAAGTTGCAGCTACCAGGATATCACTCCAAAGGCTTTATTTCCTCCAAGTCTGGTGGCTAAATTTAGCCTGTGTTTCCACCAGGTGAATGGTGGTATTTGATTTAAAACTCTGGTTGCTCCTGGGTGTTACATGCAACTGATGAATCACTCAACTCTACCTCTGAAAATAATAATACGTTATATGTTAATTAACTGATTTTAAATAAAAATTAAAGGGGTGCCTGGGTGGTTCAGCAGGTTAAAGCCTCTGCCTTCAGCTCAGGTCAGGTCTCTGTCCTGGGATGGAGCCTTGTATCTGGCTCCCTGCTTAGCAGGGAGCCTGCTTCCTCCTCTCTCTGCCTGCCTCTCTGCCTACTTGTAATCTCTCTCTGTCAAATAAATAAATAAAATCTTTAAAAATAAATAAATAAATAAAAATTAAAAATTTAGGGAAAAAAAAACAAACTCTGCTTGCTCCTGGGACACATGGGTGGCTCAGTCGGTTAAACATCTGACTCTTGGTTTCACCAGAGGTCATGGTCTCAAGGTCCTGGGATCAAGCCCTGTGCTCTTTTCCCGGATTTGAAGAGCAGTCCCTCCTCCCAAATCTCCCATTTTAGAGATAAGCTTCCATGACCCTCGAAGTTTCAGAGCTTCACATTAGATTTGCATCAAAAGCTCCCAGTAGATGCTTCTTTCAACCTCTTTTTCTAGTAAGAGAGCACTTTGTGCATTGGTTAATAAGAGAGGTATGAATTTTTTAGCATTCATTGTCAACCTGGAAGTCGCTGCCTCGTGTACCATATCCTAATTGCAAGTCCGAAAAAGAAAGACGGTCACACAATAGCACAACAAGGGAGACCAGAATAAAAACTCAGCTTCAAGCTTCTCAGTGTTTCCTTATCTGTAGAAACATAGTAGAGCCATTTGCACCCGTCCTTTGTCCTGGATAAGATCTTTCTTGGCTTCCAGAACTACTGATGCAGCACTTAGTGGTGAGAAGGGTGATACCTAATAATCTCCGTCTTATACCTAAACCATCAGCACTTCTAAATTATTTTTTAAAAAGTTTTTGGGTAATATAAATACTAATAAGAGCTTTGAAACCGTCAAAAGTATTTCTTTAGCAAAGCTTCACGGTAGACCTTCAGCTTCTTAAAGAAGGGTATAGTGCAGATATGTAGGACATTGACTTTATAAATGGTGTGAACATTTCATTTTTTGTCAGACTTCCATTAGTATGCAGCCTTTCACCTTCTCACTAGCTTTGCTTTTAGTTTAACTTTTTCATGTATTTTAATAAAGTATGGGCAAGGATACTTCCATCCTTTTGACCAAAGGTGTCTTTCTGATGTGCACCATGGTTGGAGTTCAGACATAAATTCTTCTCAGATTCGTTAATTTCCTGGCTCTTTCTCCTAAGGGGATTTTATTATATGTCAGACATGCCTTCCTGACATTTCTCTTCTTTAAAAGTGAGTTTCTCTCCATCATCCCTCTACAGAGTTGTTTTTCCTTCCCATGAAAAGAGTTCTCACCAACAGCAACATACAGACATTATTTGGATCTTGATTCAAATAAACTCTTAAAAAAATGATAAAACCTTCAGGATTGTATGGACCCTTTCTGGATATTTGATATTACAGAATTTTTATTAATGTTTTTTAGGTCCAATAATAAGATTAGCCTTTCCTTGCAATGCCAGGGCTAGGGCTCTGCGGGCCCCATTTCCCCTTTGCCAGTAGGTGCGCTGTTAGAATTCTCCTGTAGGGGGCAGTAGAGGGAGCCTGGAAAGCTGGAAGAACAGGATTATACTTTCCTGTTTGCTGGTTTCCTGTTCCTCCACAGGGCTCCTCTTCTAAGCTTTTAAGTTATCTTCTTTTTTTAAAGTTATCTTCTTTTTTTAAAGTTATCTTCTTTTCCTTCCCCCGGTCCTAGAATTGCTGGCTGTCTTCTGCATGTATCACCTCTGTGATCCCTTAGTGTTCCCTTTTTGCTTTTTTCCTTCTTCGATCCATTCCTTATTTTGGATCAAACAATTCCTTATTTTGAACTCTCTCTGTTAAAGTATCTGGCATGGTTTCTGTCTCCTAAATGGACCCTGACTGATGCAGTGGTTGTGTTTTAAAAAAATAAAATAAAATAATTGTCTTTTAGATAGACTTACTAAAATATTTACAAATGAAAGGCTACGACTTTAGAATTTTATTCAAAACACTTAGAAGTGGGGACAATGGATGCCAGTTAGATGAAGCAAGACCAGGCATCTACTGATTGTCCTTGAAGCTAGGGAATGGCTATATTGAGTTCTCTAGATTATTATCTTTTCTTTTGAATATGTTTGAAATTTTCTGTAATAAAAAGCTAAATAAAAAATATTGGGGCTCCTATGTAAATTTGTGACACCTTCTCAAAGAGAGAGCAACAATAGTTAATCTAAGGTTATTTTAAAGTAATGTAACTGAAAATAGTCAGAAATAGGGAATTTCAATTAATAAGAAAATGATTTCTACCTTTTGCTTAGTTGAGATTTTGTGATGAGTTTGTTTTTTTTTTTGACATTGACATTTATCTGAACAGTATTTATTGCATACTCATGCCACATCACAGAATTGTAGAATTTTGAAATTAGAAAGTATGTTAAAATTAAATCTAGTTCAGGGTTTTCCAAACCATATTTTTCAGAACAACAAGTTTCTATAGAGTGCTTGAAGTGTTGCCAAGGGGGGCGTGTACTTAAGTGGGTAACCCTCCCCCCCTGCTTTAGTCAGAACCACTCAACTCTTACCAGTTTTATATGTTGAGTGTTTTATCAAGCTTCATTTGGGGACAGGTGTATTCTTATTCTCTTGAAATGTGAAAGTCAGCAAACTATCATATATGTAGCATACTTAATCTGCCTTACAACATTCCCAGCAGCGGTCTGTCAGCCTCTGGTGACACGGCTCCAATTTGGAGAACCCCCTACTTCCATCTTAACCTAACTCCTGTCAGAATATTCTTCCTTACACTGAGCCCAGATTTATCAAAGTGAATGAATGTTCCGCTCTGTGCTATCTTCCACATGGCAGCACCTAAGATATTTGAAGACTCTCATACTCTTCTGAATCTTGTCTGGCCAAACTAACATTCAGCCACGTAGATCCGGGTCCTCCAATGCAAGTGTGTGTAAGAATTGCAAGGGTGTTTGTTTAAATACAGATTCCCAGACTATAGAGACAGAAATCTATTTCTGACCCCATAAGTCCTATTGATTCCACCTCTGAAATATATCCTAGTCTTTCTGCTTCTCTCCAGCTCCACTCCTGCCAGCCGAGTCCAAGCCACCAGCATTTTTTACTGAGTCTCCGGCAACAGTGTTAGCTGGTCTCCCTGCTTACATTCTCACCTACTATAGCACATTCTCTTCAAAGGACCTAGAGTGATCTGATTAAGGCACAAGTCAAATACTATCAGTCACCTATGTGAAGTCCTCCAGGGCCTTCATCCCTGGGACCTCTGTGGCCGCTTAGGATCTGGCCTTCTCTACCTTTCTGCCTTACTTCTTCATTGTGCGGCAGCTTCCTTGCCTTCCCTCAGCACATAAAGTCATTCCTGCTCTTGGACTAACTGTTCTCTTTGCTCGAACTACTCCCTCTTGAGATCTTTACATTGCTGTCTCTCTGTGACCCAGGTCTCAACCTCAGTGTCAGCTCCTTACCAAGCTTTTCATCAACCAATTAAAGTGGTCTCCCGGTCATCCTGAATATCAAGATACCTTGTATTACTCCAGTCATACCATCCACCATCATCTAATATTTTCTTGTTTATCTGTTCAGTTTTTATTTTGCTTCTCCCACTAGAGCGTAACCTTATCTGTTTTGTTCTCTGCTGAATTTCCACCATTACATTCATACCCAGCCCATAGAAGTTTTTCAACAAATGCCCAGAAATCTGCACTTTTGTAGGCATCCTGGGTTTGGTCCATGGATCAACCTTTATGAAAGAAACATTGTTCTAGGCATTCTAGGACCAGGATACTTAGAAAAGAACTGGCCCAGGCCTCCAGACAGTTATGCTGGCAAACTCAGAATTTACAGAGTGATGTATTTAAATAGGATTTAAAGAGTAGTCCAAAGAGTCCTGGCATAAGTCAGGCACTAGAGGGGAGTAACACAGGCACAGGTCAGCATAACCTGAAACCCACACAGAATCAAAATTACTCTTTCAAACCCCACTGGAAGGCACCAGAGGGGAGACCACATTCCTCCTCAGGTTTTTTTCTCCCATGTTCAAACATATTGGTGTTTCTTAAATTGGGCCCAGAGGAAATGAGTGGCTTGCATTTGGAGCCATGTTGTATGGAAAATGCACTCAAGGCAGTGGGCTGTGCGGACCCTCAGTTCCACATGGGTGCACAGGCCGCCGGCAGGAATAGCGCGGCTCAGCAGCTGACGGCCCCGGGGATTGACGCTTCCCGTCACACCAACCCTCGGGCATATGCTTATCGAGTGGGCTGGAGGGCAGATCTGCCTGCGTCACTCAAATCATTTCTCTTTGTCGTTTTGTGTTGCCTCACCCTCTTCGAGGGAGGAAAAGACAAACTGGTAACTGAGGAAAGGAAAGCATCCAGACCATTAGTACGGAAAGGAAGAAACAGTGAGAGGAGAAGGGTAGAAGGACAGGGGGAAAGTGTGAGTCTGACCTATGACTAGAAAGGACGACTGAAATCTATAGGAGCGAACAGTGGAGAATCCTGAGGATTAAACTGCGTTTAGCCAAAATAATGAGGACATCAGAAGAGGGAAAGATGCACGGTTAGAACAAGGGAAAGGTGGGCGCCTGGGTGGCTCAGTTGGTTAAGCGACTGCCTTCGGCTCGGGTCATGGCCCCGGAGTCCCGGGATCGAGTCCCGCCTCAGGCTCCCAGCTCCGTGGGAAGTGTGCTTCTCCCTCTGACCTTCTCCGCTCTCATGCTCTCACTCTCTCTCAAGTAAATTAAAAAAAGTCAAAACAAAACATTTGGAACAAGGGAAAGGCGAAGCTGTTATCAAAGAGTGCTTTGCTTTCTGTCGCTCCCTTTTCAGCCTTACATGCCGCTGCCCTTTCTGGCCATGTCAGCACCGTGAAGTTACTGTTGGAAAATAACGCTCAAGTGGATGCCACTGATGTCATGAAGCATACTCCACTTTTCCGAGCCTGTGAGATGGGACACAAAGACGTGATTCAGACGCTTATTAAAGGTTTGTTAGCAAAGGGCTCCTACTAAGTCACTCTCAAACGGTAGGAACGGTGGCAGGCACTGTTTGAAATACGCCTGCCAGAGCAGAGGGCCGCCGGGGTGGAAGGATGGAGGGCAGACGGCCGCGCAGGCGCAGGCGCACGCGCAGGCGCACTCGTACGCGTCAGGACACCTGAGGTCCGCTCCTAGCTCCACCTGTTGTGTGGTTGGGGAAAAGCCGCTTCCCCTGCCCGATCCTGTTTCACTTTGTATAAAAGAAAATGGACTCCTGCCCTGACCAACTTACAGGCTTATTGTAAAAATCTCCAGTGGATGATAGACGCGGAAGCATTTTGCTAAAAGCATGTGAGGGACTGTTGTTTTATTTTTCAGACTTCTGTTCTTTGTGATCAATGCTCTCTATTTTGGACATTTTCATTATATTTTTGCTTTTTCAGGCGGAGCAAGGGTGGATTTAGTCGATCAGGACGGACATTCTCTTCTACACTGGGCAGCACTGGGAGGAAATGCTGATGTTTGCCAGATATTGATAGAAAATAAGATCAATCCAAACGTGCAGGATGACGCAGGACGAACCCCTTTGCAGTGCGCGGCTTACGGCGGCTACATCAACTGCATGGCGGTGCTCATGGAAAATAACGCAGACCCTAACATTCAAGACAAAGAGGTAGACGTTCTAGACCTTTCCTACCTTGTTAGCTCCCAGACGTTCAGACTATTTCTTTGTCATTAGCTAAAATAAAGTAAAACATTTTACCAAATAGAGAAATCACTTACAGATTTACATGTTAATGAAAAATGAGTTTTATGGATGTCTGGGTGGCCCAGTCGTTGAGCGGCTGTGTTGGGCTCAGTCATGGTCCCGGAGTCTTGGGATCGAGTCCCGCATGGGGCTCCCTGCTCAGCGGGGAGCCTGCTTCTCCCTCTCCCACTCCCCCTGCTTGTGTTCCCTCTCTCACTCACTCTCTGCCAAATTAAAAAAAAAATCTTAAAAAAAAAGTTGTATTTTTCCCTGTCTTAACAGTCATAATACAGAATGAGAATAATTTTATAACTTTCATAAAATATATACATGTAGCATGTGTGTATGGATGTGTATACATATATACATACATATATATGATATGTATCATATATATGATATAGATATATGTTATATATACATATATATGATATTTCACAGACCACATTTTGCTCACTTAAAATCATCACCAGTATTTTCTCATATGGTGTATAATCTTCTACATAATCATAGATGCTGAATATAAAGTTCTAGGAGCTTTATGTTTAATGACTCATTCACTTCTTACAACAACTCTGTAAAGGAGTTGCTATTATTATTCCCATATACAGGTGAGAAAATTGAAGCTCATGGAGCTTACCCAACTACCCTGAGGGAGACAACAGTGGCAGGGTTGTTGCAGGGAGTCAGGGTCTAAACTATGCCTATAACCCCAATTTTAGAATTAAGTAACTTCCTATTGCTGGGTACTTTTTTGTTATTATAGACCATGTTTCATTAATCATTGTTGTGCATTTAACTTTTCTTTATTGTTTCCTTAGAAAAATTTCCCCTAAGTGAGATTATTTATTATTGGTATATGAGTGTGATTGGGCTCTTATATATACTGTTGAACTGATTTTTTTTAAGATTTTATTTGTTTATTTGAGAGGGAGAGCACACACCTGAGCAAGGGGAGGGGCAGAGGGAGAGGGAGAGAGAATCCCAGGCAGACTCCCCACTGAGCACGGAGCCTGACTTGGGACTCCATCTCATGACCCTGAGATCATGACCTGAGCCAAAATCAGGAGTCGGTCACTCAACCGACTAAGCCACCTAGGAGCCCCTGTCAAATGGCTTTCTAAACCACGTGGGTTGATCTCCACTCCCTAGCTATGTAGTATTGTATTGATTTCTCTCAGTTTAGCCAGTATTGATTTTTTTTTTTTGCTACTTTAATTACATTAAGTCTTTAAAAACAGTAGCATATTGTGTTTTCCAAGCCAGAAAATATATTTTCTATTAATTCATTCAATAAATATTTATCAAGATTGTTCCTATATGTAAAAGTAACATAATGGAAAATATGTGAAATAACAGTCCTTGTACCTGTGTTATTGGAAATGAATCTTTTGTGATCTGTAGTACATTTTACATTGTTTTTACAAGTTGCTGGTTTCTTACAGAAGTGGTATATGCTAAGCTACTTTCCAGTTCTGTTAGTTTTCACGTGTACTGTTTTGGATTATCTGTATAAACAGCATATCAGGGCGCCTGGGTGGCTCAGTGGGTTAAAGCCGCTGCCTTCGGCTCAGGTCATGATCCCAGGGTCCTGGGATCGAGGCCCGCATCGGGCTCTCTGCTCAGCAGGGAGCCTGCTTCCTCCTCTCTCCTCTCTCTCTGCCTGCCTCTCTGCCGACTTGTAATCTCTCTCTCTGTGTCAAATAAATAAATAAAATCTTTAAAAAAAAAATAAATAAATAAATAAACAGCATATCATTTGTGAATAGTATGCCTTATTGAACTAACTGATACCTCCAATACAATGTCGAATAGAATTGGTGATAGTTGGCATCCTTAATTCATTCTGGTTTCTCAAGGGGAAAGCTTGAAATATTTCACCATTGAATATGATATTTGCTATAGATTCCCTTATATTTCTCATTGCTAAGAATTGGGTTTTTTATTTATAATTAACTGTTTAATTTTTGTCAGATGCTATTTCTGCATCTTTCAACATGATCACATGATTTTTCACCTCTTTGCTGTTAATATGGCGAATTAAAAAGAGTCAGGAAGTAGTTCCTCTTATTCTCCTACAGAATTTCTGTAATATTGGTATCATTTCTTTCTTAAATGTTTGGAAGAATTCCCTGGTAAAGCCATCTGGCCTAGTGGTATTCTTTGTATCAAAGGTGTTAATAACTGATTCAGTGTCATTTGTAATTATAAGACCATTCAGATTTCTAATTATTTTCTTTTCAGCTTTGGTAAGTTGCATTTTCTGAGAAATGTATCCATTTTTTTAACATATCATATGTATTTGCATAAAGTTGATCCTATAATCTCTTACCTTCTTTATGACTGAAGGACGTATAGCAATTTCCTCTTATTCATTTCATATATTGGTAATGTGTGTTGTCTCTTTTCTTTTTAAAAAACATTTTTCATCTTATTCATCTTTTCAAAGGACTTACTTCTTTGTTGATTTTCTATATTTTAAGTTGTTTACTATTTCATTGGTGTTTACTTCTTATTATTTCCTGCCATCTATTTTCCTCAAGTTTGATTTACTGTTTTTTTAAAGATTCTTTTGATAAAAGTTTAAGTCTTTGATTTTTTCAATATTCATTCCCAGTATATGTATTTAATCATGCTTCTTATTCTAAGCACTGCTTTACCTTTATCCTAAAGGTTTAGATAAGTTGTACCATCACTATAATTCAGCTCAAATATTTTCTAGTTTCTATTCCGATTTGTTACTTGACCTGTAGATTATTTAGAAGCACATTGCTTAATTTCCAGGCAGTTGGGCATTTCCTCATTATCTTTTGGCAAATGATTATATTGGTTTCCTCTTGCTGTTATAACAAATTACCACAAACTTAGTGGCTTATAACAACACAAATTTATTATCTTACTCTTCTGGATGTTAAAGGTGCAAAATAGGTCTTCTGGATGTAAAAGGTGCAAAATCAAAGGGTTGGCAAGCCTACGTTCCTTTTGGAGGCTTTAGAGGAGAATCGGTTTCTTTTGTTTTTCCAGCTTCTCCACGCTGCCCTCATTCCTTGGCTCAAACCTAGCAGTAACTGGCTGAGTCTTTCTCACGCTGCATCATCCCTCCTTCCCTTACAAGGACCCTTAGATTACGTTGGGCTTATTCAGATAATCCAAGATAATCTCCCCATCTCAAGGTCAGCGGATTAGCAAACTTAATTCATCTAGAGTCTTAATTTCCCCTTTCCAATAACACAACAGAGTTACAGATTCTAGAGATTAGGATGTAGACCTTTGCAAAGGCATTTATTCTGTCTGCCACACTGATTTGTAACTTAAACTTTACTGTGGTCAGAAAACAGAATAACAGAATTATTTTATTTTCTTTCAGAATTATTTTAAGCCTTCAAAGTCCTTTGAGGCTTTCTTTGTGGGCCAGCATATGACTAATTTTGGTAAATGTTCTGTGTACACTTGAAAAGAATACTAATTGTGTCATAGTTGGATGTAGCATTTTATATGCATCACTTAGGTTAATGCTTTTTACTGTATTCAGGTCTTCTGTATCTTTACTGTCCTTTCATTTATTTGTTCTATGAACTGTTATAAAAGCTGGGTAAAAATCTCTCACTGATTATGGATTTGACCATATCCCCCTTTTAATTTTGTCATTTTTTTGTTCTATATATTTAAAACCTGTGTTATCAGATGCTTACAGATTTAGGATTGTGGTATCTTCCTTTCTGATTCCTTTAAAACTATGAAATATCCCTCTTGTATCTCTAGCAATGCTTCATGCCTTTATCTTTCATGATATTGAATTTTTTTTAAGAATGCAGGTCTTTTATTTTTGTAGAATCTCACTCCGTGTGAGTTTGCCTTATGGTTCCTCATAATTAGATTTAAGTTTTGCATTTTTGGTTGGAATATTATACAAGTGATATTGAATCCTTATCAGGGTATCACCTCTGGAAACACACAGTGTTTCTTAACATGGTATTAATTTTGATCACTTAGTTAAGATACCATCCATTTTCTCCACTGTATATTTAATATTTCCCCTTTTTGTAATTAAGCAATTTGGGAGGATTATTTGTATTTTTGAGTTAGCATCAATAACTGTGTGTCCAAAAACACCTATTCCAGATATACCTGATTTTCCTTCATGCTTATAGGGAAGAACAGCTCTGCACTGGTCCTGTAACAACGGATACCTTGATGCCATTAAATTACTACTAGACTTTGCTGCTTTCCCTAATCAGATGGAAAACAATGAAGAAAGGTAAGCTGTTGATAAAAATATATTGCTGTTCAGCTCACTTCCTTTCTGCTCTATTAGAAAACCTCAAGTTGAGATACCAGTTCAGAAGTACTAGGTATACTCATAAGGAAATGTTACACTAAGAAATCCTAAACCAGAAGAAAAGAACGAAAGTTCCATGTAGTGTTGATTTAGAATCGTGGGATTTTAAAATTATTCAGAACTTTGGATTTACCTCTGGCAAGCTCACAAACTACAGAGGGGAAAACACATTCTTGCGACTTGTGCTTGGTGTAAGGTCAGGGGAATCCTGACGGACCGGGCCCAGGAATGGGTCATATGTTCAAGACATTTCTCTGGATGAACAGGATATGATCAGGTAGTGAACAGAGGTTCCACCCCGTGGCATGAGGAAACAAGGAGAAGGTGAGGTGACTGAATAACACAGGATTCACAGAGCTAGGCTGGAGTTAGACCAAGGGCCCAGGCCCCATAAAAAGGACCAGACACAATCCGAAGTCTAAGCAGGAGAAGTTCTTGGCGGTCTTGGATCTGAGAAGAGTCTGATCGTCTGTAGGTGACCACCAAGTTTGTGATGAGACTTCCACACCTGAGCTCCACCCAGTCAGGTCTGTGCCTTGGTTGTCTTGGCGGCTGCTCAAACTGCACTCTCGCCCTGACCCTCCCCCACAGCCACCACCAGGAGATGGCAGACCTTGTGGAGAAGGAGGAACTTTCTCCAGGCCACCTGCCTCAGGAAACCCTCTCCTCCTTTCTGGGCTGAACCTCTTTATCTCTCCCACTTCTTTCAGAACTTCTCCCTATTCATAATGGCCTCCAGTTATTTTCTGAGGTTTGTCTTCTCTGCCTGTAAAGCTCTCCCTTTCTCGGAGTGTCCGCACTGCCCCATTTCCTCTTGCTCATAGGTCGTGCTTTCACAGTCTGGTGTCCGTCCTCACACTGACGCTGACACCGTGCTGAATGGCCACTGACAGACTCACTGATAAATCCTACGTTGGTCCCTCTGTCCACTCTCACTCACCTGTGTCACCTGGTCCTGTTGACCCCTCTTCGTTACCTTACTGGGACTGTGTCTCCTCTGAGCTTCTGTGACAGTATATTTTCTTGATTCTCTGCCAGTCATGTCTGCTGCTCCTCCATTTAATTGGCTCCTTTTCTATTTTTTATTTTTTAAATATAAACATTCTTCAGGGCGCCTGGGTGGCTTAGTGGGTTAAAGCCTCTGCCTTCAGCTCAGGTCATGATCTCAGGGTCCCACATCGGGCTCTCTGCTCAGCAGGGAGTCTGCTTCCTCCTCTCTCTCTGCCTGCCTCTCTGCCTACTTGTGATCCCTCTCTCTCTCTGTCATATAAATAAATAAAATTTTTAAAAAAATCTTCAAACATTCTTCAGGGACTGGGCCAGGGACTGGGTCTTTTCCTCTCAAGCCCATCTGCTTGGGCTCTCTGACCTACCACCGAGGCTTCAGTAGTCACCTGGGGCTGGTGAGTTCTAAATCTGTCCTTCAGACTCACTGGCTCTCCCTGGTTCCCACTATCATCTCCCCGTCATTACCAGCACCGGCGTCTAAATCTTGCCCTCTGATACATTCCTGGGACTGTCGCAATGCTTCCTCACTGTTTTCCTCCCTTCGAACTTTCCCTCATTCAGTTCATCTGCTTCCAAAGTAGCCTCCCTAAACCATATTTCTAATGTAATTGTTAATTATGTCCTTCCTCCACTCAAATGCAGTCTCACCTAAGAAGATTGTTCTGATCCCAGAGGCATGTGTTCCAAGCGATGTTCTCCCCTACACTGTGAATTCGTATAGCACCTGGCACATTTCACTTTATATTATAATTTTACATAAACTGTCTTCTATATTAGCGGAGCACTCCTGAAGACCATTGTCATCCCTGTGTTGCTCATAGTGCTTTTCAGGAAGTAGATGCTCAGTAAAGAACTTCTGTGTTATTAGGCTCCCAGAACCATCCCCTGCTGCATCCCTGCATTAGAAACTTCTGGAATTCCTTGAGTACATACAGAATTAAATAAATCAGACTAGTATGTCTTACTTTGAGAAGGGCGATATAAAGAACTCACTCTATTATTTTCAAATGACAACTGTAAAACCAAAAAGACTCAAAGATATAGAGGTTTGGACATTCAAGAAAGCTGGAACAGCAAGCAGAATCCTCAGGGCTGAGGTTTTGACATTAAAGCAGATATGTGAAAGAGCAGATTTCTCTCTTTGAAACACTAAAAAAATACAAAAGGGAAAGATTAAGAATCCTACGAATTAGTGGTGATTTATTTCTCTTATAAAGGATTTATTCTGTAACGGTATTTACTGCCTGGCTGCTGTTTTCTTAGGAGACAATAAAAAACATTTATTTTTGTAATTCAAGTCCCATTCGTATGGTAAAAC
Organism: Ailurus styani; assembly: GCA_002007465.1. NCBI lineage: Eukaryota > Metazoa > Chordata > Mammalia > Carnivora > Ailuridae > Ailurus > Ailurus styani. The sequence continues at coordinate 2,582,164 of LNAC01000163.1, read as the reverse complement.
TTGAATTTTAGGCCTACGGAAGAGTATGAGTTACAGCGCTTACTGCCTCCTAGAGTAAACATATGTTAATTACAGACCGAAAGACCACAGGAAAAATCCTCCTACCTGTACTTGCCGATCTACAGATGAGGGTGGACAGTGGCAACATCCCAGTCTCCTCTAATGTTTCATCAGCAATGCACCTTGATGTACAAATGTCAGAACCTGACACTGCCTTTTATGTTTATTGACATTCCAGTTTAGGCATTCCACTCATCCCATCAGACCATTCCTGCACAGCAAGTCCAATTGTATCTTGTATCTGGTCTTTATCTGCGTTGTTTCTTGACTGGTTACCATCAATGTAGTGCTAATTTTTACTTCTCATGCATTGACACTGACCACTGGATGTGCACTGATAGACATAATTTTTGCCAACTACTGCTGACTTTCAGTCAATAACTATCTGACAGCCACATTCCAACATCGATGGGAATATTCACAGCACTTGAATGTTTCTAAATTGAATTTGGGGTGAAGAAAGAGTCAGTAGTAATAATTACAGTACGGTCAATGCCTAAACACTAAAGCATAGACTTCAGTCTTAAAATCTTTCTAGATATTTGGGTTGTGTTTCCCTGAATCAAAAATTGATGGAGAATCCTAATTTGAATAAACCAATTATAAAAAAGACATTTTTGAGAAAATCGGGGAAATTTGTATTTGGAATGGGCACTAGGTTTTGCTAAGGAATGCCTGTTAATTTAACTAATACCATAATGACATTGTGCTTATGTCCATATTATTTATTGATGAATACTGAAATGCACAGACATTAAATGATAGAGGAATTTAGGATTTGCTTTAAAACAGTTGAGCAAAAATAAGAAAGGGACTAAAGGAAGCAAATGTGGCAAAAATGTTGCTACTTGTTAAATTTGAGTAATGAGCATATAAATAATTATGCTATTCTCTCTACTTTTGTTTATGCTTGAAGTTTCTCATAATAAAAGTACAATTTTTCCATAATAAAGGTATTTAAAATATTTGAAATGCAATTTTCCTTCCACAAGACCTGAGAGATCTAGTAAAGGCAGAGGTCGGGCCTTACTTTCATAAACCAGATTTTGATAATCTTGCTTGTATACTGTGTGATAGATACCCCGTAATTGTAGAAAAGATAATCAAGCTTACTAAATACATATGTTATTTGCACATTGATTTGAGAAGCAGTTTCATTCTGTAGGAGATTTATACTCGAAAACTGATAGACGTCTGTGGAAGGATAACTGAACAGGGACTCATACAATCTTAGTTCAGGTCTGGGTTCTGCAGGGAACTACTTACATAACCTTCTGCAAGTTGCTTAATATTTCTGGATCTGTTGACTCATTTATAACAGGAAGGTGATAAACTAAGTGACCTCTAAAATTCCATTTAGCTCTACTGTCATGGAGTTCTGTGACTCTGATAATTTCTTCCACTGGGGAGAGTACAGTCATGAAAGGCATTTTGGAATACATAGTGATTACCCTTGATCACTGTATCACCATATTGTACACCTGAAACTAATTTAACACTCTGTTAATGACACTGGACTTAAAAATAGTAACAAAACTTTTTCAAATAGATTCTATAGTGAAAAAATTTTAAGTTCTTCTGAATTTAAAAGATGCCATCTACTTATAAATAATGTTTCTTTGGGGTGCCTGGGTGGCTCAGTTGTTAAGGGTCTACCTTCAGCTCAGGTCATGATCTCAGGGCCCTGGGATCGAGCCCCGCATTGGGCTCCTTGCTCTGGGGGAAGCCTGCTTCTCCCTCTTCCACTCCCCCTGCCTGTGTTCCTTCTCTCACTGTGTCTGTCTGTGTCAAATAAATAAATAAACAACATTTTAAAGTTTATGTAGGCATTTCTGTTTTATGGCCTTCCGGTCCCTGGACGGTAGAGGCAAATCAAGATGTCCTAAAATGAGAGTTTCTTAATTTTAGCATCTGGGACTTCTTTCTGAATTCAGTTTCCTTCTAGAATTGACCAAATCACCCTTTGCTTATATTGAAGTATCTCCTCCTTTTATGTCTGACTGTCAGGTGAGTTTTGAAAAGAGAAAATTTCTATAATCACTGGACGATTTTCTGTGTCTAATCATGCATCCGTATAATCATCAGTGTTTCCACCTCATAAACCAGCTGATTATTTCTTCCTAGCACCTCTGATTCCGCTGGATTAGTAACAGCCGCCCAGACAGGACTCAGATCCCTGGCAGTTGTTCCACGGTCGTAACTACTAGTCTGAGTCCTATGGAAATGATATTGATGACGCGCGACCGTGGTGTCGCCAACCCTGCTGCAAGGGTGTCCTAGCGTAAGAACGACAGCAGCTGACATTTATTAATTGCCTCTTTTATGCCAGGCACGGTGTTATCTTCTTTGTGTTTATTATTTCCTTTCCTCTTTGTGCCAAGTCTGCAATGAGGAAAGGTAAGTGGGTTAAGAAGTGACAGCATTACCATTGTTGGAAGGTAGAATTGGGTTTTGTTTTTTTTTTACTTCAATTTTTTTATTTTTGGCACTGTTTGAATTCTTTTTTTTTTTTAAGATTTTATTTATTTATTTATTTGACAGAGAGAGACAGAGTGAGAGAGGGAACGCAGGGGTAGAGGTAGAGGGTAGTGGTAGAGGGAGAAGCAGGCTTCCTGCGGGGCAAGGAGCCCAATGTGGGGCTCAATCCCAGGACCCTGGGACCATGACCTGAGCCAAAGGCAGACGCTTAACAACTGAACCACCCAGGCGCCCCTACACTGTTTGAATTCTTTAAATATGTGTCATTATTGCAAAGTAATCATTTAAAAAAATAACACTTGCCAAGATAATAATACTGGTAAATTCTAAGAGTGGGAATACAGATGACCATTATGTTCTTCTGGTGTATTTATCCAATTATTATTTATTTCCAAAAATAGAAAAGATATATTTTAGGAAAGGAATTTGCCTAAAATTATACATCTAGAAATTAGCCAGTTGAGATTAAAATATATAACCATCTGACAATACAACTCATCTTTTCTAAATAACTTACTTGTAAAAAAAGGTATTCACAGTGTACAGAATTTAAAAGGCATGAAAATACTAAGTGTCCTCCCACCCCAGCCTCTGAGACAACCAGCGTCCTCCCCAGGGAGGTCACTGTCACAAGTTTCTTGGTAAATTTCTAGAGATATATTTTACACAGATGAGCATACAGGGATATGTTCTTTTTCATACAAATGAAGCATGCGACAATACTGCTCTGGGTTTTTTTATTTTTTTATCTTTTTTAAAGATTTTATTTATTTATTTGACAGAGAGATAGAGAGAGAGCACAAGTAAGCAGAGCGGCAGGCAGGGGGAGAGAGAGAAGCAGACTCCCTGCTGAGCAGAGAGCCCAATGCGGGGCTCCCTCCCAGGACCCTGAGATCATGACCTGAGCCGAAGGCAGCCGCTTAACCAACTGAGCCACCCAGGTGCCCCTGCTCTGGTTTTTTAAAAATTTATTTATGAGAGAGAGAAAGAGAGAGAGAGAGAGAGAGAGACAGACAGACAGACAGACAGACCTGGGGGGAGGGGCAGAGGGACAGAGTCTTTTCTTTTTTTTTTTACTAACATATAATATATTCTTTGTTTCAGGGGTACATGTCTGTGATTCATCAGTCTTACATAATTCAAAGCACTCACCATAGCACATACCCTCCCCAGTGTCCATCACCGAGCCACTCCATCCCTCCCCTGGCACCCCACAGCAAACCTCAGTTTGTCTCCTGAGATTAAGAGTCTTTTATGGTTTGTCTCCCTCTCTGGTTTTGTCTTGTTTCATTTTTTCCTCTCTTCCCCTATGATCCTCCGCCTTGTTTCTCAAATTCCACATATCAGTAAGATCATATGATAATTGTCTTTCTCTGACTGACTTATTTTGCTTAGCATAATACCCTCTAGTTGCATCCATTCGTTGCAAATGGCAAGATTTTGTGTTTTTGATGGCTACATAATATTCCATTGTATATATATACCACCTCTCCTTTATCCATTCATCTGTCGATGGACATCTGGGCTCTTTCCATAGTTTGGCTATTGTGGACATTGCTGCTATAAACACTGGGGAGCATGTGTCCCTTCAGATCAGTGCATTTATATCTTTGGGGTAAATACCCAGTAGTGAGATTGCTGGGTCATAGAATAGCTCTATTTTCAACTTTTTGAGGAACCTCCATACTGTTTTCCAGAGTGGCTGCACCAGCTTGCATTCCCACCAACAGTGTAGGAGGGTTCCCCTTTCTCTGCATCCTTGCCAACATCTGTTGTTTCCTGACTTGTTGATTTTAGCCATTCTGACTGTCATGAGGTGGTATCTCATTGTGGTTTTGATTTGTATTTCCCTGATGCCGAGTGATGTTGAGCACTTTTTCATGTGTCTGGTGGCCATTTGGATGTATTCTTTGCAGAAATGTCTGTTCGTGTTTTCTACCCATTTCTTGATTGGATTATTTTTTCCTTGGGTGTTGAGTTTGGTAAGTTCTTTATAGATTTTAGATACTAGCCCTTTATCTGATATGTCATTTGCAAATATCTTCTCCCATTCTGTCAGTTGTCTTTTGGTTTTGTTGACTGTTTCCTTTGCTGTGCAAAAGCTTTTGATCTTGATGAAGTCCCTGTAGTTCATTTTTGCCCTTGCTTCCCTTGCCTTTGGCTTTGTTTCTAGGAAGAAGTTGCTGTGGTTGAGGTCAAAGAGATTGCTGCCTGTATTCTCCCCTAGGATTTTGATGGGTTCCTGTCTCACATTTAGGTCTTCCATCCATTTTGAATTTATCTTTGTGTATGGTGTAAGAAAGTGATCCGGTTTCATTCTTCTGCATGTGGCTGTCCAATTTTCCTAACACCATTTGTTGAAGTGACTGTCTTTTTTTCATTGGATATTCTTTCCTGCTTTGTCAAAGATTAGTGGACCATAGAGTTGAGGGTCCAATTCTGAGTTCTCTGTTCTGTTCCATTGATCTATGTGTCTGTTTTTGTGCCAGTACCATACTGTGTTGATGATTACAGCTTTGTGATAGAGCTTGAAGTCTGGAATTGTGATATCACCAGATTTGGTTTTCTTTTTTAACATTCCTCTGGCTATTCAGGGACTTTTCTGGTTCCATACAAATGTTAGGATTATTTGTTCCATTTCTTTGAAAAAAGTTGATGGTGTTTTGGTAGGGATTGCATTAAATGTGTAGATTGCTTTAGGTATCATAGACATTTTAACAATATTTGGGGGGGGGATGTCTGCGTGGCTTAGTTGGTAAAATGTCTGCCTTCAACTCAGGTCATGATTTCAGGGTCCTGGGATCAAGTCCCACATTGGGCTCCTTGCTCAGCGGGGAACCTGCTTCTCCCTCTGCCTGCTGTTCCCTCTGCTTGTGCGCTCTCTCTCTCTCTCTCTCTCTCTCTCTCTCTCTCTCTGGCAAATAAATAAAATAAAAATTTTTTTAAAATATTTTTTCTTCCAATCCATGAGCATGGAACATTTTTCCATTTCTTTGTGTCTTCCTCAATTTCTTTCATGAGTATTCCATAGTTTTCTGAGTACAAATTCTTAGCTCTTTGGTTAGATTTATTCCTAGCTATCTTATGGTTTGGGATGCAATTGTAAATGGGATCGACTCCTTAATTTCTCTTTATTCTTTCTTGTCGTTGGTGTATAGAAATGCAACTGATTTCTGTGCATTGATTTTATATCCTGACACTTTACTGAATTCCTGTACGAATTCTAGCAGTTTTGGGGTGGATTCTTTTGGGTTTTCCAGGAAAGAGAGTCTTAAGCAAACTCTGCTGAGCGTGGAGCCCGGTGCCAGGCTCTACCTCACGACCTGGTGATCATGACCTGAGCTGAAATCAAGAGTCAGACACTTAACCGACTAAGCCACCTAGGTGCCCCAGTACTGCTCTGTTTCTTCATATTTTTTTTTCATTTTCTTCATGTAACAAGATATCCTGGACATTGTTCCTTGTTTATTCATATGCCACATCACAGCTGTAACCTCATCACACAAATGGCCTGCACTTCATATAAGTGGTGCTCTGTTGGTGGATACTGAGGTCATGTCTACTCTTCCACTATTTCAAACTGTGCTTCTGTGAATATCCTTATACAGAAAGTTTCTCACACATGAGAGCAGGTCTGTGGGATAGATGCCTGCAAGGGACATGGTGATGGGCAGATGCATGAATAATGTTGACAGATCTTGCCAAATTGTTCTCTCTGAAGATGAAAATAGCATATAGAGAGCCTGTCTCTGTGCATCCTTGCCAGCACAGTGTGTTATTAAATTTTCTGATCCTCATTTATCTGATCATTAAAGTAGTCTCTTTGTTCATCTTAATGTGTATTTCTCTTAAATGGGTGAGGTTGAACATATTTCTGTATATTAAGGAACCATCAGTATTTCCTATTCTGGGGACTTTTATCTTTGCTTTGGGTTTTTGGGGTTTTTTCGCCCTGCAAAATTTTGTCATTTTTATATAGTTGGATTTGTCATTTTCTCTTATGTTTTGAGTTGTGTATCATTTTTATTAGGAAAGACCCTCCAATCCCAATTTTTAAAAACTCTTCCATGCTTTCTTCTAGTACTTTCATGGTTTCTTTTTCTATATTTAGGTCTTTGGCTCATCCAGAATTCATTTTGGGATAAAATGTGATATAAGAATCTTTTTTTTTTCCACGTAGCTATGCAGTTGGCCCAACACTACTTAATAATCCATGCTTTCTGATTTAAAGGGCCAGCCTCATCATAAACTAAATCTCTCCATTTGGAGATGTATTTTTTTTACTTCATAAGCATTAACTATCAGTAGTCTTGGGCTTAAACTTACGAATCCCACAGGATATTATCCACAGTACTTTTTCAGATCAGAGTGGGGTATTATTTGGCACATGAGGGAGAAGAAAAGTGATCACATGTTCCTACAGCCCCCAGTTTGTGAGCCAGCAAGCAAGACTCAGGAATCACCATGGTCAGCAGCACGGAGCACCTGACCCCAGCTCCGCCCTGCTTTGTCCCCTCAGGGAAGAAAGGAGGAGCCCTGGAAGTGAAATTTCTTCCTGCTGCATAATAGGCCCGGCTTAAGTGCACTTCTCATTCCATTCCAACACTTAAGAAATGCCTTCCCGCTTCAGGTACACGCCCCTTGACTATGCGCTGCTGGGTGAGCGCCATGAAGTGATCCAGTTCATGCTGGAGCGCGGTGCCCTGTCCATCGCCGCCATTCAGGACATCGCCGCGGTCCAAATCCAGGCGGTCTACAAAGGCTACAAGGTCAGAAAAGCCTTCCGAGACCGGAAGAACCTCCTCATGAAGCATGAACAGCTGAGAAAAGATGCCGCTGCCAAGTAAGTACGAGCTGTAGAGATTGTGTTCTTTTTTATTTTTTTTTTAAGATTTTATTTATTTGATGGGGGGGTGAGGGGAGAGAGCACAAGCAGGGGGTGCAGCAGAGAGAGAGAGGGGCACACTGAGCAGGGAGCCCGATATGGGGCTCCATCCCAGGATCCTGGGATCATGACCTGAGCCCAAGGCAGACGCTTAATGACCGAGCCAGCCAGGCAACCCAAAGACCGTGTTCTTTCACTGCTGAGAATCAGGGGGGAATGGGGCAGGTGGGGGAGCAGCCAGGAGGGAGAGTCAGTAGAGGACTGGAAATAATGATGATCCCTGTACTGTGTCGCCACCCCCCTTCTGCCCACGGGGCCTGCAGAGCACGGAGGCAACAGTGAAGGACAAAGGCTTAATCTCTGCTCGGTGGCTGTCCCTCCAGGTTAGCCTCTGATGTCCCAACGCAGGGACACACCTGGGCCACAGCCACCCTGGCGAGGAGTCGGGGGTGGGAGGCTGCGTACAGGAAGCTGCAAGGACGTGACTTGCTCCCCCTCCTCCCTTTCCTGCCTTTCCACAGGAAACTGACACCAATATCTAGCCTACTTCACTAGAAGCGTCTGGTTTTGATTTGATTAAAGCAACCAACTTGTGTAAATAACTTGCCCTCCCCACCTATTCCTTAACAAATCTGTACCAACTAATGTAACTCATTCAAGAAACATTGACTGAATTCTTACGGTACATACAAAACTCTTGGCTGAAGCCTTTGAAGAAAATAGTGACGAAAAGCAAAGTGCTTGTTTCAAGGACCTCACACTTTTTTGGGTAATGATACAGTATGTGTAAAATAGTCATTTGTGCCTATAATATATACACTGTGATTATTTTACCATAAAGGATTGATTTTTAGATTATGCCTTGGTTTTCCTTCTTGGCTACCTTTGTTGGGTACTTATTTATTTATCTACTTACTTACTACTCACTTACTTACTTACTATTATTTGCATTTATCCTCTGCAGAATTGACTCCCAGGCCATAAGTTTTTGTTTCTTCGGTTTCTTCTGGGATATCTTTTTTTCCTGGGCAAACTCCTGTTCTGTTTTAGGAACAATCTGCTCCTTTTCAGTAGGGATCATCTCGGTGTGGCAGGGAGAGCGCACCTGTAGGTTAATCCGACCATGAGACCTATAAGTTCTACACCAAAGCTTGAGTGCTTTGTTGACGGTAATGTGCTCCATGACCATGGCCAGAAATCTGCATCTAAACCCCTCAGTTCAGCATGACTCTCTGCATTTTTAAGCATGTGTGGGAAAAATTCAGTACTCTCTTTGGGCCACTGACACTGATTGGTGTGTCCCATTGTTTGGCCCAGGCACACCGACCAACTCCACCATTGTCATGATGGAATGGCATGCATTGCTTCTGCAAAGTGACATCCTTCCGGTACTTGGTGTCATTCGGATGTGCACACCCTGGATGGCCTGGGCAGTTTCTTGCGTGTTCTTAAAGTGAACACGAAGATTGAACCTCTTGATTTGCTTGATTTTGTAGGGTTTTCCAGGTTGAGAGAATAACGAACCATTTTCAGAGATCACCTCAGGCTACTTAGGGGAAGTGGAAGAGTGGTGGCTCCTGGGAGAACTCATGAGAGATCCTGTTGGGTCCTTGAAATAGCAGGAGAATATTGCATCGGTAGGTGTAGATGCCAAAATCTCTGATGGGAAAGACAACCGGAAGATTCTTGACGGGTAACTTCCTGGCTGTACCTTGAATATTTCCCACTCTTGAATCCTTCCATATCTTGCCCACAAGGGGGAAGCATAAGTGTAATAAATAATAATCTCAAATAATAATAAAAGGCAGGATAAACCATTTTAGTAAAAAGTTAAGCACCACTGTGAACAGGGATGCTAATCATAATGGCAGCTTCGTGTAGGTAGGACCGACAGGAAGGCCCAGTTACTGTGAGGGAAGCCACCGCAGTTAGTGGCGTCCTAGGGAATCCGATCTCGCACTGTTCTCGTTCTGAGGCTCTCTTCACTTGGCCAGAGAATCCAGTTTAACCTAAGGCCTCTCTACATGCCTCTTTTTCCGGCCTTATGAAAGTTCCCTGTGCGAGACTGGCAACTCTAAGTGGGTAATACACATGGCACATTATCCTGAGTCGCAAGTTAAATATTCTCGGCAGGGCCTGGAATGTTGCTTCTCCTTCTATCTGATGTTTTCATAAACTCCAGCTTTAATGTGTGAGAGTCTGTTTTAGGATTTGAAGTCATAACTACCTAAATATGAGGTGGGACTCTACAAAGGCAACGTGACTGACTTTGTATGTCCCCCCAAAAAGGAGCCTATTCATCCAAATACATTCCGCTTTGTCATTGTAGGAGGGGGTCTTGGAGTCCCCAGACTCCCTTTCCAGCAGAATAAGGGGTCTGTGGTAGAACACAACATTTCTCTCTCTGCGTCTCGGTTTTCTCATCTGTGAAACATGACAGGTTAGACCAGCTGACTTAGAGGCAGTCTCCAGGTCTGCGGAAACTCCTGAATCTTCACTGTTAACGATCTCAGCCCCCCGCTCCTCTCCTTTGCCTGCGGTGCTGTCGGAGGCCACGTGTCCAGCACCGACAGGCTCTGCTGGGTCAGTGTAGAGCCAGGAACCAGGAATCCACTTGTCAGAAGATTTCCTATACAGAGGACGGGCTTTCACATCAGGACATGCTTAAAGAGAGTCTTATGATTTTTTTTTTTCCTAACTAGGCCTTTTGTGATTCCCAGCAGTGAGGGCTTGAAAGGGCGAGGGGATTCAGGTACCATCTTGTCCAACCCCCCCATTAGTTGTTACCCTGGTTAGCGTTGCTGTCGTGGAAGGTGCATCCTCCTTGTTCTTAGTGCTTCGTTTCTGAAGCTCATTTTTAAAAAACCTTTAACGTGGGAGCTGTGCTTACTGTGATATGTCTGAAATTGCCCAAACTGGAAACTTATAATCTCCCTTCCTTTTTCTCAGTCACAGTCCTTCCTTTATTAGGTGTCATTATTGGAAGTAAACAAATTTCTCACAGTCTGACCATCACCTCCTACAGTTTTTGTGGCACAGAACTCCAAGGGAAATATTTAAATGGAAAAGAAACTGATTTCATTGGTTTTAATTTTATTTCTCAAAAGTTATTTCTTAAGATATGAGTCAGCGTTTAATTTTGGCTTCGGTTTTCGCCTTAAGGAACAAAAACCAAAATGTTAACTTCAGTCCTTGCTACTGACACCTCCCTGGCCAAGGCGACCCAGGCACAACCTGTCATCTGGCATACCTCTCCCAGTGTGGCTCGTTCGGATGGTACAGATCACCTTCTTAAAGCAACGATGTGAAGGGATCTTATTAAAGTTAAAATGACTTTTAATTTACTGATAGAGAAATTGAGAGAGTGAGAGCGAGTGAAGTTTTAGTCATATTTTCCAAGGCATGTGTTTTTAGAAAATACCATTTAAGAAATAGCTATAATCCCCTTAAAAGCACTTTATAACTCACACTGCACCACCAGTGTTGTTGCCAAAATGAACATTTCTATCATCGACCTGCCACAGCACATGGCCGAACGCACACAAGACAAGACTGTATTTATGTTGCTCACTCTTCTCCCTGGAAGCTTCCTTTTCGCTGGGTTTCTATTTCACTCTCAAATCTCAGCTCTCTTCTGCCTCTTCCTTCTCACATTGTCTTAATCACACCACCTCCTCGCTGAGGTCAGCTCTGCAGACTCACTCCTTAGACTTCTCCTCATGCTCAACTCTTTTCCGCTGGAGAGGTGTCTACTCTTGACACTTGAGTGACTTCATCTCTGTAGACAGTCCATCACTTGGTCTCACATCCTGACCTCCTGGAATTCTGATTCCACATCATCAGTTGCCTACTGGGCATCTCCCCTTCACTGTCCTTTTGTGACTTGCCAACACTTTCCATCTATGTGTCCTGTTGTCACTGTCACTTCAGACTCACCATGAAACCTGTAGCTCACCACCACAGCCCATCTCTCTTTTCGCCTCCTTATTTCCCTGCGGCTGCTGCTACCATTGATTCTGTGAATTCTTCCTGAAATGTGCTCTTGCCTCTATCTTCGGTCCTGCTGCCGTGTGCCGGCCATCACTCTTGAATCCCATCCACGGTGCTATATGAGACCCTTCACCTGTCTGCCTCCACTTTTATCTCTGAGGCCCATTTCTCTCCACAACTACCTCTCTCCCCTCATGCATGAACTTGGCCATCCTGAACTTGCCTCACTTTCTCACGTTTCACTTTCCAGAACTTTCCATGCTCTCTGGGAGCCATGAGCTGCTTCCTGGCTACGGTATGAGATTTGCAGAGGTCTCCCAGAGGAACATAATCAAGTCCAGTTTGGGTCACCCAGTTCAAACTTTGATGCCACAGTCCCTTCTAAGGCGGTTGTTCTGTGTCCTCAGAAAGTCGAGTGACAAAGAATTCAAGCAGCACATTCCAGTCATGGACAGTTTTGGCATGAGTTCTGGCAGAAGTTCTTTTCTCTCTTTTGGTCTTGAGATACCCCTTGAAGCAAAAGAGAAAAATCTAGAACCCTTTTCCATAAACCAACTTGGAGATCATTAGAGTGGGTACCCCCACTCCTACCCCAGGTCTCCTCTTCTCTTCATAATAGATCCAGTTGCAGCCTGTTTTCCTGAACACCTTCAGTCTGTCATTGAGTTTCTACAGGGTTGACCCAGAGGCCTGACTCTTCTGCTTATACTGCAGTCTGACCCATGGGGAGTCACTCCCATGATTCTACTCCATGCCATCCCACTTCTCCGAGCCTCAGTTTCCCATTAATAAAACGAAAAGATTTCTTAATCCAAGATGGTCTTTGGGGCCCTATGAATACCCTGAAATTAAATGCTGTGGTTTGTATATTGTGAGCATATGTACATTTTGGGCAGTGAAGACCTATATATTTTTTATCTCAATCTCAGAGAAGGTCCATGAGTCACAAAGAGATTTTTAAAAACCATTTGACAAAATGATATCTGAGCTTCCCCCCCCCTGCCCAGCTCTAACATTCTAGAAGTCAAAGGTTCTAAGACACGTGACATTTTCTTATTCCCTCGAGAGGAAGTCAGAGCCCAGATATTCTTCAGCCTGTTATTCAGTGACAGTGAAGAGACAGAATCTCACAGCCCCCCTAAATACGGCGGAATATCAACCGAAAAGGTTAGAGCGGAACCTTTTCTGTCTTCTGAGGTAATCGGTTTCTTCTCACTGGAAATGTTCCAGCCGAAATGGAATTACCATCTCTCCAGGATAGTATACAAGGAATTTTTTTTTAATTTTATAAAGAACTAGTCTTTGAGATCTCTTTTGAGTCAAAGATTCTCTGAGAGCTAGGTTGCATGTCCTTGCTCTTGCCTCTGCCTAAAACAACCTCTCACTTCCCTTTTTCTTTTTCTCATTTTGACATTCTTTCTAGGTGGTTTTTTTTTTCTTCCACTATAGTGACTGCCTCCCACAGCCCCCATAACTCTGTGTAGATGCCTCTATGTTAGCCCCCGTCACATCTAGACCCATCACATGCAGGACTATCTATGGGAGTGAATGGGGCTGACTCCCCACGAGATTGTCAATTCCGTGGGAACAGGGATTATATTGTGGGTCTCCGTATCTCCAATGTCTTCAAATACCTGACGTTTAATAAGCATTTAATCATACATGTTCGATCACTGTCCCTACAGTGAGTCTGAAACCTTACATGAGTCATTTCTCACTCTAGGCCTTAGTTTCCCCCTTAGCCAAGTGACAGGCTTGGGCCACATAGTCTCTTCAGTCCCCTTTGAGTCTGTGAATCTCTGTAAGCATACCACTTTAATTTGTTTGCCTTACTCAGGCAGGAAATGCATTTATGTTCCATTTATCCTCACAACACACACTGTTGCTTCTAGATTTGTGCATTTGGCTTCCTAGCTCCCTCCATACTTATCATGAGCAAATTACCGTTTGACAGGTTTATGAGAGTTCTTTATTCTGATTTTTAAAAGAAGCATAAGGGCCAAGGGGCTCACCACTGCATTTACTCGAATGTGAGACCCTGTTATGTGGCTCCCATAGAGAGTTGTACATGCCCAGTTTTGAGAAGAAGACCATTCTGTCAGACCCTGCAGAAACAAGAAGGCTCCTTCCCATTCCAGTGCGGTAGGTAAGTTCCCATGGCCATGAATGAGGGACCCATGACAGTTCGGAGAGATATGATTAAAATGGCTCTCACGGGGCGCCTGGGTGGCCCAGTGAGTTAAGCATCTGCCTTCGGCTCCGGTCATGATCTCAGGGTCCTGGGATCGAGTCCCATGCTGGGCTTCCTGCTCAGTCGAGAGTCTGCTCCTCCCTCTCCCTCTGCCTCTCCACCGGCTTGTGCTCTCTCTCTCTCATTCTCTCTCTCAAATAAATAAATAAAATCTTGAAAATAATAATAATGTAATGGCTCTCACAGAAAAGGGAATCGTGTGGCTTCAACAATGAGCATTTCTGAAAATATCATTAGGCTCAGTCCTTTAGCTCTTAGACTGCATGGCACTCACGTCAAACACGAATTTCTTCACTTCTAACCAGATCCTGTCACAGGGAAGCTTGATCTTAACAGCTTTACATAAAAGTAATAATGATCAATTATATTTATATAGTGCTTTACAGCTTACAGAGTTCTTACGTGTTAATTCATTCAATCCACGTAATCATTCCGTAAGGTAGATAAGGCAGCTACCCTTCATCTCATTTCACAGATGAGGTTTCGCAGAGGTTCACGTTCCCGAAACCACAGCTGGTGAAGGAGAAAGACGGCTCCAGAATCTCAGCCCACCCTAAGCCAGGGTTCCTACCAGCCGCGCTGGGGCTGGAGGCTGTCTCCAGGTGCTGGCGCCCATCTCGATGGGCCGGCGGGGAACAGCCTGCTGCTGCTGCTGCTTCTTTTTTAAGGATTTTTATTTATTTATCTGACAGAGACAGAGAGATTACAAGTAGGCAGAGAGGCAGGCAGAGAGAGAGGAGGAAGCAGGCTCCCTGCCAAGCAGGGAGCCCGACGCGGGCCTCGATCCCAGGACCCTGGGATCATGACCTGAGCCGAAGGCAGAGGCTTTAACCCACTGAGCCACCCAGGCGCCCTCTTCTTCTTCTTTTTTTTTTTTCTTTCGTTTACTTCTACCCATAAGTGTAACCAGAACCAGGTCCCTAGACAGTTTCTCTCTTACCCCAGTGTTTCTTCAGTTGCTCCCATCTTATTTCCAGGAATTGTTGAAAGAGTGGTACCAAGCTACCATCATCCGTTCTGCAACATAGTTTAATAAAAAAAATCTTTCTATTCCTCTGAAAGTTAACTAACATGGCAGAGCACACCAAGTTCCTCCTACATTTTTGGGAAAAGTAAGAAAATTTGTTGATTCCCAGCCTACACCAAGACTATAAACAAGAATGGCATTAGGGCAAAGCCCCGTTAGATCGGTACAGCGACAGGACTTGCTAAGTCGACGTCCCTTTTCTGTGAGAGCCATTTCAGTCCTATCTTTCAGACTTCTCTGAGGTCCTGCCTTCATAGCTATGGCGACTTGAATACTCCACTGCAGTGGGAAAGAGCTTGCTTGCTGCTTTCTGCAGTCTCTCACAGAATTAATTTCTTCTTGTCACAACTGGGCAAATACAACACTATGGAAGCCACATCAGAGAGTAGAAAACAGCATCACCTTCCAGGACTCACACCGTCCAGGCCCAGAGGTGGGTCTGTGCCACACTGTGCAAACAAACACACCCCAATCCTGAGACGCTGAAGTCACTGGACATGGAAGTTATTTAAATTATGGCCCTTGATCTGACTCTCTGCACATCAGAGAGTGGTTTTTCTTCTTTTTAAGATTTTATGTATGTATTTTTGCGAGAAAGAGAGCAAGCATTGGTGGTGGGGAGTGGCAAAGGGAAAAGCAGACTCCCCACTGAGCAGGGAGCCAGACACGGGACTCAATCCCAGGACCCTGGGATCATGACCCGAGCCAAAGGCAGATGCCTGACCAACTGAGCCACCTAGGTGCCCCCCAGCAATCTTTTGATCACTGAGTTTCTTACTAGCCCATTTCTGCAGTTGTCACCTAGGCTGCTCATCGTAGAAATCCCCATCCTCAGGACTCAGGTCGGCTTTTGGGGGTACCTGGGCCACGTTGCTGCCTCCCGGTGGCCCTTCAGAGATCTGCAGGAGCAATGGGGCCCTTACATCTTTTCTGCCCAGGATGACACACCCCGTTCCTTCAGCCCACAGTTTGGAGACTTTCTTTGCTCTGTGATGCACAGAAACTGAAATGGACATTGTCAGGGACCTCATCTTCAGTTGACTTTCTCACATTTTTATACTGTGAGCTCTGCAGAGCTGCAAACATTGCTCCAGAAAAGATAGTACAAACCAGACTAATGGCAGCCCATCAAAAACTGTTGTCTGGTCAGTTCCCCTTAAGGTAATAGAAAAAAAGGAAAAAAGAAGAGAAGAGAATAAAGGGGAAGACAAGGTAGGACTATTTTATGCATTAAGATTCCACCATGTTAATAAATTTCCTGCTAAAATGTTACTTGCTGTGCGTAAACAGGATTTTTTTTCTCTTTAATTTTTCATATAAACTAGAATAGGATTGGTTCTTTCTCTGGTATTTGTTTCCAAACTTGACAAAAATAAGTCAAGTTTATAACTTAACCCCATGAAGATTACTAGATCTTCAGACATTCTGTAATAAATTAGTTGGAGATAAAACACTTAAATTTCAGGACAATTACTGAGTCTAAGGGTTCAGAACTAAAAGCTACGTCCGAACTTAGTTTGAAATGCTGTAATGGCTACTCTGATGTGATATTAGCAGTTTCTTCATATGACCCAATTCATTCTTTTTTTTCCTTTTTTTCTTTCTTTCTTTTTNTTTTTTTTTTTTTTTTTTTTTTTTTTTTTTTTTTGGTAAGTGGAGGTGGGGGAGGAGCAGGGGCAGAGGGAGAGAAAGAACCTCAAGCAGGCTGCACGCCCAGCATGGAACCCAATGTGGGGCTCAGTCTCACAACCCTGAAATTATGACCTGAGCTAAAATCAAGAGTTAGACTCTTAACCGACTGAGCCACCCAGGTGCACCTGACCCAATTCATTTTTTTTTTAATGATAGAAAAAGATTAAGTAAAATTTTGAAAAACAGTTCTGTCCCTGAGGTCAATTGTACAGGGAAGGATGAAGAGCTGAAGTCTGGGCTCAGCTCTCTGTAGTTTACCATGCAGTCATGGGTAAGTCACCTGTCCCTCTGCCTCAGGTTCCTTGTCTACCAGATAAAAGTGAATAAATTGAGATTCCTTTGAACTCAGACCGGGAGCCATGGAGCTGGACCTTATTCCCTGGGGACACGTGCACATAAGATCATGTTCTTCTCCCAGACTGTAGCCTCTGTGTGTGTGTGTGTGTGTGTGTGTGTGTGTGTGTGTGTGTCGCTCCTGTTGCTTTTGTTTTAAGGCAGCGATATGTAAATAGGATGTAGGTTATGCATAGTCCCCATTCTAATCCCACCCACTTTTCCGCAATGATCACTACTTTTATATCAAGAGCCACAGCTCTGGAGAACCGCACGGTTGTGGGACACGGGCCGCCTGAAGATTTTTTAAACGCATCAATTTGTTTAAACATTACTTTATTTCTGTTCATAGGGTCTAATGATATATTCTTTTTTTTAAGATTTTATTTATTTATTTGACAGAGAGAGATCAGATCACAAGTAGGCAGAGAGGCAGGCAGAGAGAGAGGAGGAAGCAGGCTCCCTGCTGAGCAGAGAGACCGATGTGGGGCTCGATCCCAGGACCCTGAGATCATGACCTGAGCCGAAGGCAGAGGCTTTAACCCACTGAGCCACCCAGGTGCCCCTAATGATATATTCTGATAATTACATTCTTCCTTCCAAATCTGCCTTACTTAGTTCTACCGCCATGAAAAAAACATGTTCCTGCAAACGTCCCCTTCCAAACAAGTCTTCAGAAGACAGAGCGCCCCAGCTCTCTGGCCATCCTGATCACTCTAAAAGGCTGGATGGCCTGTTGGTCCTGTGGCTGCCTCCGTGGAGCCCAGAAGGGTCTGCTGTAACAGGGTTTGCCCAGGACCTGAGTGGGGTCCAAGAAGCAGCATCTTGGAATTGAAAAGGAAAGCTGTTTAGTTTCCCTAAAGAAAAAGAAATGCCCACTCGAATAACGAAGTCTAATTCATCACCTCCAAACCCTTCGTAACGGCAGCGAGATCCACGCAGAGGCCAAGGCAGACAGCTGCACGTGTGTGTCTGTCTACAGGACCAATATTCTCTTGGACCCTTCTCTTCATCGGTGCACGTAAGAACAGCAGCCGTCTCCCTGCCTGCCGGGAGCAAGGCTGCTCCATCAATTAGCGGCACTTCAGCCGCCCAGCTGCTTCCAGCTTCTCCTGAACAGCAGCCTTCTCCCGGCGGCTCACACCGAAATGGTGCCTGTTAGCTCCCGGTGACTCTCGGGCACTGATGATGACAGGTTGTCCCGCTAGCTTGTCGGGCGCAGCGCTCAGGTGTCAGCACTCGGCAAAGCGTGGAACAAAACCAGAGTCAAGTGAGAGCATCAGAGCTAGACGGGAGCAGCACAACCCATCCGGCCACTCTTGCTAGGAATGGGGCTTAGTTGGAAACGAAGAGATAAGCAAGGTTGGCCCCCGGATCAGGAGCTTCTCCACGGGACAGAAGACCTTCAGAAGGGGAGGTTGACAAGGCTTTATATCAAAGTATAACCCAGATCGCTGTCATCTGGGTCTCCTCTGTCCCTCGAGATCTGAGTAAACATTGCCCCAAATCACACAGCTTGTGGAAATCTGAATTCTGTGACTTGGTGGCTTTGAGTCTCTGCCTCACTCTTGTTTCTTGCTTCTGTGTCTGGTATCTTAGCTCTGCGGCTTGTCGGGTTGCTTATAAAAAAGCACGTAGGAGCCTGGTAGACCCTTCCAGACGTTGGAGTCATTGTGGAGAATCCATTTCCTATCCCATCATGGCACAGTTAACAGTCCATGTGAGGGGCACCTGGGTGGCTCGGTCGGTTAAGCATCTGACTTGATATCAGCTCAGGTCATGATCTCAGGGTCTCAAGATCTAGCCCCACACTGGGCATGGAGCCTGCTTAAGATTCTCTCTCCCTCTGCACCCCGCTCCCTGCACTCACTCTCTATAAAAAAAATTTAAAAGTCCATATGAAGCTTTTCTATCATCTTAAGCCTTGCTACTCAAGGTGTGGCTCAGAGGACCAGCAACACCTCTATAATCTAGGTGCTTGTTACAAATGTGGAATCTTGAGCCCCACCCCAGGCTACTAAGTCAGAATCTAGATTTTAACGAGACCTCGGGAGACTCCATTCGTTCAAGTGTGAAGAGCACAGACCTAAAGTCCTTGTCCATCAGCTCCTCGTGGAGGGTTCTCTTCGGCCTGGCCCTCGCTGTTCATCTTCCCTTTCTTCCCCTCCTCTCCCTCTCTCTCCCTCCCTCTCTCTCTCTCTCTCTCTCTCTCTCTCGTTCTTTCATCTCCTCCTTCCCTGTCAGGAGCTTCAAACATAATCTCTTTTTGTCAGGAGCAGCCCTCCCCTCCTCAGAGCCAATCGCCACCAAGGCCCTGAAGGTCTCACCTGCTACTCGCCTTCCATTCTGTTCCCAAGCTGATTAAAATATTTTTCTAAACAAGTCCCCCTCCCCCAAGAGGGACTCTGATACCAGCTATTACAATAAAAGAAACCTATTTCATTACAAAAGATACCCCAGATTTTATAAAGACATCTAGCTTCCAAACAGACCCTAAATCAATTCCAGGTTATAAACTATCGTACAAGTGTTAGATCTGGGGAAACAGTTTCCAACAGGAAAGTGACTGGCCCGATACCATTTTGTAGTTATTGGCGGGGGTGGGGGGCAGGTTAGAAAAGCTCTTAGGCTTCCCAGTGTGGGCTTCTCTCCACTGTGGCCCTAATCATTCTACTTTAACCTAACCTTTATGTGGCCACCTGATTCTCTTCCTGCGTAACTGGGTCGTCTGAGCTGCATGTATGGGGCGCCAGCTGTGTACAGCAAGCACTGTTTGAAGATGAGAAGAGGCAAAACAGACCCCGTTTTCCCACGCCCCGTGTCCTTGCCCAAACTGCTCCCTCACACTGAAGTCCTCATTCCCACCGCATCTGCCTGGCAAACCTCTCCACATCTTTGAGAATCAGCAGCTGGGAGCGTCTGGACTCCTCCAGACAAAATTAATCACTACCTCCTCCATGCAAGCTCACAAGTATAACATTTCTCCCGTCGTTTGTTAGGTCCTTTTCTCCTGTCTCCTCCGAAATCAAGTTTCCTCCAGGGAGGGGTGTACTGTGTGCCCCCCGGTGCCCAGCACAGGAGAGGCTCAGTAAATGCTCTTTTTCTTCCCCCTTTCTTTCCCTGGGAAGTCCCTAGCAATTAATGCTATCAAACAGATCTTGTCCTGAACTCAGCCCATTCATCCTCAAGCAACTTGCCCCTTTCTGGACCGGGGCTCTTCATCCTCGCACCGCCTCTCATTCCTCGACCTGGCCTCTCCTGCCTGGGCCCCTTCAAGTCGGTTGCTCTCCCCAAGGGCCAGCCTCACCACCAGGACTTGTATGGGACTCTTTGAAAATCATCCTACCTTCTGGACCTCATCTGCAACAGGGGTGGGTTTGCCTCATTAGCGGTGTTGCAGCTCACGGGGGTGTTATCCTCCGTCGTGGGGTGCTTTGTATGTGTTTCCTGTAACCATAAGGCTCGCCAATGGTCTTTTTTAATAAACAGAGAAGATTAAATGTTGCCCCTGTGACTGGCAGGCTTGCTCGCATTTGGATGTGCTTTCTGGAATCTCAGGAAGAGGCCTGTGTAGTTGCAGGGATCCCACACAAGCTGGGGACACAAACCTTAGGATTGTGTCCTGTCTCACAGACATAGGAGTTTTCCATCACGTGTGCCCCAACTGGGCAAGGCCTGGCCTCTAAGATTCTCATCAGTTCCGTCATCTTTTGAGCTGTAAGTTCTGGAGAAAGGACCAAAAATTGAGCTATTGTGGAAACTGAATTTCCAAGCCCCTCCTGTGATGTGGCAGCTTCTCATAAAATTTAAATCTCATTCAGGAACATTTGAATGGGTAACACTCTTTTAATTTTTTCCTTTGCCCCCTTGGCTTTGCTTCCAGGAAGCGAGAGGAAGAAAACAAACGAAGGGAGGCCGAACAGCAGAAGGGAAGGCTGAGCCCAGACTCCTGCAGACCCCGAGCCCTTCCCTGTCTGCCCAGGGTCCAGGCTGAGCCCCCCAGGCAGAGCCGGGCCCCCAGCAAACAGCCTTCCAGCAGCGACACAGCCCAGGACCCTGAGGAGAGAGCCTGCCGAGGAGCTCCGGGCAGACTGTCTCCAGGCAAAGCCCCCCAGGAGGAGCAGCATCTTTCCCCAGATGTGCAGGGAAGAGACCCCAGAAAGCCAAACGGTAGGTGTATTGCCTTTGTTACCTGATGTCAACCCATGGACTGTGAATTCGCTTGATTGGCGCGCTTAGTCCATTTACAGTTAAGGTAAATATGTCAGCACTGAAGACTGCCATTTTATTATTTACTTTCTATTTCCATCCTCTGGTTCTCATCCCTGTTTTTTTCTTTTTTTCCCCTTCCTGTAGGGTACTTGAACATCTTTTAGGATGCAGTCTTGATTGATAGTGGTTTTGAGTATATCTCTTTCCATAGTTTTTGTGGTGGTTGCTCTGAGTATTACCATGTCCTTCCATGTATATTGTATTTATAAGTTATAAGGGGCTTGTAACTAGTTTTACCAGTTTGAGTGAAATGTGGAAACCTCACTTCCACTTAGGTACCTTGACCTTCCCCACTTTTAAATGTCACTGATTGGGTACCAGAAGGTATTCTAATTTTTGTTTCAATCATCAAATATAATTTTTTTTAAAGATTTTATTTATTTACTTGACAGAGAGAGCGAGAGAGGGAGCACCAGCAGGGGGAGTGGGAGAGGGAGAAGCAGGCTTCCCACAGAGCAGGGAGCCCGATGCGGGGCTCGATCCCAGGACGCTGGGATCATGACCGGAGCCGAAGGCAGATGCTTAACGACTGAGCCACCCAGGCACCCCTCAATCATCAAATATAATTTATAAAAACCACAAGGAAAAGGTATCTCCCATAGTTCTTTTTTTCTGTTGTCTCATCTTTCTTCCCAGTGCACCAGATTCCTCCTTTATTATGTCCTTTCTGTTTGAAGAACCTTCTTTGGCTGGTATTTAAGGGTAGCTCCTCTAGCAACAAATTCTTTAAGTTTTCCTTCATCTGAGAATGTTTTGATTTCATTCCTGAAGAGTTGATAAACCCGTTCCAGAATGCACACTTAGCAGATCTTTCCTTCCCTCACTTGAAAGATGCTATGCCACTTCTGGCTTCCATGGTTTCCAACAAGAAATCCACTGTCGATCAGAATTGGTGGTCCTCGGTAATGTTTCTAGGTAATGTGTCACTGGTCTCTGGCTGCTTTCGAGATTTTTCTTTATCTTTCATTTTCAGTAGTTTAATATGATGTGTCTTGGTATGGATTCTTGGAATTTATCCTGTTTGGATTTCACTTAGTATGTTGACTGCCCACCCCCAAAATTTAGTCATTTGCTAAGAGTACTCACAAGACTCAGCATGTATTTCTACTCACAGCTAGGATCTTTTATAACAAAGGGATACAAATCAAGATCAACAAAGGGAAAAGGCACTTGGACCAAAGTCTGGAAGAAACCAGGTGCAAATTTCAAAGAGTCTTCTCCCAGTGGAATCACATAAGACATGATTAATTCCTCCAGCAATGAATTGTAACAACCAGTTAGCCTTTTGTCTACCAGGAAAACACACCTAAACTTAGGACTCCAGGATTTTTATTGGGGTCAGTTACATAGGTACGCTCTGCTTAGCATATACTACAACTCCAGACTCCCAGAAGGAAAACAGGTATTCTGCATAAATTATATTATTTACCCAAAGCAGTTCAAGCATATTGAGCCATTATCATAAATTAAGGAACAGTGAGAACCCTCCAGAAATCTAAGTGCAAATGCCAACATAGTGAAAAAGGCAAATAATGTCTTAGTATTATTATAAAAATAGTTTTGACTTTGTGGACCCTAGAAAGAGTCTGTGAAATCTCATGGTGACCCAACTCAGGGCTTGGACAATTTATTCTATCTCTCTAAACCTTAATTTCCATACCTATAAAATGGGGTGGGGGGGAATACTCAAAAAACAACAAATGAACAAACAAGAAAAGCAGAAATTGACTCATAAATACAGAGAACAAACTGATGGTTGCCAGAGAGGAGGGGAGTAGGGTAATGGGCAGAAGGGGTGAAGGGGTGTGGGAAGTATAGGCTTCAGTTATGGAATGAAGAAGCCATGGGGAAGGAAGGTATAGCATAGGGAATACGGTCAATGGTATTATCGTAGTGCCTATGATGACAGTTGGTAGCTATACTTGTGGTGAGCCCAGCATAACTAGGCTGTATGCCTGGAACTAATGTAACATTGTATCAACTGTACTTTGGTTTCAAAAAAAGAAAAAAAATGAGTGCATACTCTATCCTGCAAGGTAGTTATGAATAAAAATCAAATAATTAATGTAGAATACTTATTATAGCCCATGACATGTAATAGGTCTTCAGTAACTACTGTTATTAAACCACACTGATGATCTAGCCAAGAACAGCTACATAAAAGTATACATGTATGATCACAAACATGTTCAGAATGTAATTCCATAACCCACTGTACGGTGATAATGCATCAGCAATGTATACCTTAAAGAGGTCTGATGTCCTGTTACCTGTTCACTCATTTATTCATTCAGCTAGTGTTAACTAGACTCCCATAACGTAACAACCACGTTGAATTTCCTCAAATTCTTTCTTAGCTTGAGGTCACTGAATATGGCAATTCCCCATACATATGGATAAAAGTGCCTCTTATTTTTCAGATCTCAGGATGAATGTTCCTTTACCCAGCCACACCTCCCCACTAAACAAGTCTTCATCTTCCTGCTATATGTTCCCGTGGATCTTCTGTACTTCCATACCAGGATGATCATCACCTTTTACTATTATTACTGGCTTGTCTGTTTTTTTTCCAATAGATTGCAAGATCTGTAAGATCAGGGTGGTTTCCGTTATGTGCTGCTATGTAAAAAAAACAAAACAAAAAACAAAACACACATGCGTGCGCGTGTGCATACACACACACACACACACCAAAAACAGAACTACATTAAAACTAAGTGGCTTAGAACAACAGTTTATTATTTCTCATGATTCTGTGGGCCAGGTGGGCAGTTCCTCTACATTTTCACCTGGTCTCTCTCATGTGGCTACATTCAGGTGGAGGGTCAGTTGAATCGATGGTCTAAGATAGACCGACTTAAATGCCTGGCAGTTGATACCGGCTGTGAGCTGGGATTCCTTGACTCTGCTTTATATGATCTTTCATCCTCCATTAGCCTAGACTGGCTCCCTACACAGTGGTCTTTGGGCATCATTCTAAGAAAGCAAAGGCAGAAGCTACAAGACCGCTTGAGGAGTAGGCTCCAGAATTTGCATACATTCTGTTGATCAAAACAAGTTATATGGCCAGCCCAGACTGAATGATATGGAGAAATATACTCTACCTTTTGTGCATACTAGGATGGGAGCAGTTTTTGACTATTAATCTATCACAGTGCCTTTTTGGTCACAGATTATTCACATTCCTCCCACATGCACAATATTCTCAAAATTATCCCAGAACCCCAAAATGTCATCTCAGCTATCATATTGAACTTAAATTTGGGATCTTGAGACCTATGTCATGTCCAGATTTGTCAAGATTCCCCAGGTGTGGGGCACCTGGGTGGCTCAGTCAATTAAGTATCTGCCTTTAGTTCAGGTCATGATCCCAGGGTCCTAGAATGGAGCCTTGCATCAGGCTCCCTGCTTGGCGGAGAGCCTGCTTCTTCCTCTCCCTCTGCCTGCTGCTCCCCCTGCTTGTGCACTCTCGCTCTCTCTGAGGAAGAAAGAGAGAGAGAAAGAGAAAGAGAGAGAGAGAGAGAGAAAGAAAGGAAAGAAAGAGAAAGAAAGAAGAAAGAGAGAAAAAGAAAAGAAAGAGAAAGAAAGAAAGAAAGAAAGAAAGAAAGAAAGAAAGAAAGAAAGAAAGAAAAAAGAAGGAAAGAGAAAGAGAGAGAGAAAGGAAGGGGAAGGGAAGGGAGGGGAAGGAGAAGAGAGGAAGGAAGAAAGAATCCCCAGGTATGAATCTTTTCAATTCAGGGACTAGCCAACCAAAAGCACACGTTATCAACCCACACACACACCCAACAAGCAATGGTGAGGCAGGGACAGACTAACCACAGTAGACACCTTTGTTCCAAAAGGGGAGAAATAAGAGGTACATAGCAGTCACTAGTCCATAGCAATTCTGAAAGCCAACTGGTTATACATTAGCGGTACTAGAAGTATAGAATGTTTCTTGATGAGGGTATGGTTTTACCCCTGGGTGTGATTTCCTATTTGATGATCCTCCTTGGCTCTTGGCTCTTGACTCTACCACCGGGGTTCTTGATTCTGCTCTCTGAGACATCTTCCTTCCCCATAAGACATAGCCTGTGTTTGCAGCTAAACAGTTTTCTCAGCCTGTTTCCCGCCTATAGGAAGTTGAAGTTCCAGAGGCTCCTGTTTGTTTTGACCTGCCTCAACAGTTCAAGCTAGTGATACTCTTTGTGATACAATTACCTCAAAAATTTCATGGGTTTCAGGAGTACCTGGGTGGCTCAGTCAGTTAAATATCTGACTCCTGATTTCAGCTCAGCTCAGGATCTCGGGATCATAGGATCGAGCCGCTAGTCAGGCTCCATGCTCAGTGGGGAGTCTGCTTGGGATTCTCTCTCTTCTTCTCCCTCTGCTCCTCCCCCTGTTCCTGTGCTTTCTCTCCTTCCCTCTCTCTCAAATAAATAAAACCTTTTTTAAAAATTTCGTGGGTTCCCTGTGATTTTGATTGGATTCATTCCATGTTCCAAAACTATATCCATAATTATTTCTCAAAAGGGCCTCTCTCTATTTTGTGTGGCTCAGGCTGCTGTGGGAAAATGCCCTTGAAGTTCTTAGAAGTTCTTTTGTGTAGCTTACAGTACCTTATAATGTACCATCTTAGATATTTTTGAGGTCTTAATAAAGGGTTGCGCAGTAATACTCTTCATTGGATCTTTATCCTTAAGTCATATTTTACTAAGAGACTCTTTCATTGGCTGGAAAGAATGAGTATGCGAAACAGCTTTCTTTTCTAACCTGGCACATTTTAGGCTCTTTGTATTTCTTCTAGATTCTGCTTGCAAACTGAGCAGCTCTTCCCTAATTTTATTTCTTTCTCCCCATACCTTATCACATGCAGCTAAAAAAGCCGGTGATATTTTCTTCAGTTTTTGCCCCTGGAAATCTTCTAATACACATCTACAAATTCATTAGATACGTTTTCTGTCTTCTAAGTTACTGCAGGTAACTTTTGCCCATTTTGCCAATTATTCTGCCAGTGAATAAATACAATTGACCATTCTCCAAACTCCAGTAGCAATTTCCTCTCTGCTCTCTCAGCCTTCGGTCATAGTCTCTTCACTGCCTTCCCTGCTTCTGTACACTCACCAGTCCCTAAGTCAACTCTATGGGTTTTAGTTAGTCCAGCACCTCTCTTTTTTAGCTATTGGTTTCTGTGTTGATTATGTCTAGTGATATAACAAACTACCCCCGAAACTAAATGGCTTAAGACAACAGTGACTTCTTATTTCTCACAGTTCTGTGGGTTATCTGAACAGTTCCTCTCCTGGGTCACTTGGGCTCACTCATGTGGTTGGTGGAAGGTTGACAAAGTCCAAGATGGCTTCCTTTACACGTGTGGCCATTGGTGCTGGCTGTTGGCTGAGGTGTCTCAGATCTCTTCTCATGACCTTGCATCCTCCAGGAGGTTAGACCATCTTCCTTGCATGTTTTTCTCAAGGCAGCGGTCTGAGAGAGAGAAAGCCAGAAGTGACAAGCTCTCTTAGAGCCTAGGCTCCAAAACTTTCCTATAATTTGTACCACATTCTGTTGATCAGACCAGTTCGCAAGGCTAGCCCAGATTCAAGGAGGTAGTGACATAGACTTCACCTCTGGTTTGTAGATGTTGCAAAATCACATTTCGAAATGAGTGCATACTGGGATGGAAAGAATCTTTGGCCATTGAACAATGTATCACAAGGGGCAGTGTGTCTCCTACTTCTGTGTACCAAGTACATAGCAGGGTGTCTGGTATATAAGAGACATAATAAATATTTGTTGAACATCTAGATGTATGTTACTAGCTAGGTGCTTAAGAGTCAGACATGAAAGACAGATTATTAAACATGACATGAGGGGCCCCTGGGTGGCACAGTCAGTTAAGTGTCCAGCTCTTGGTTTCAGTGCAGGTCATGATCTCAGAGTCTTGAGATCAAGTCCCGAGTCGGGCTCTGAGCTCAGTGAGGAATCTGCTAAAATTTCTCTCTCCCTCTCCCTCTGCCCCTCCCCATGCTTGCTCTCCCCCTCTCTCTAAAATCAATCTATCTTAAAAAAAAAAAAAAAGACATGAAAAGTATTCATTGGGTGTATTCATGTTTTCTGTAACAGAGTTCCATTTTATGGCAAAACTTAGCTTCTACTCAGTTCACTAAATTACTCATGCATACATTGATTCAACAAATATGTTTTTGAGCCCACACTATGTACCAGCCGTACTTAACTATAATTGGGGTAAGGACCATACCATCAGCATCGTTCTTACACCAGTGAGCAGAAAATTGGTTACATAGGTAAATACTTCTTGACCTGACTCCTCTTAGAAAGCACCCATTAAAAGTTTGATGGGTTTGGGGCTTACTGTATACCACAAGAATTATACTTAATCCCTCCAATTTTGCATGGACAGTGTTTTCCCCCTAATCCAGTGCTCTACAGAACAGAGAAAAAGGGGAGCACAGTCATTTCAGACGTTTTACAAGTACAGAGGGTAATTGTGCTTCTTCTTATAAAATACCTTGGGACTTTTTTTTTTTTTGAGAGAGAGAGTACGTGGTTGGGGGGGAGGGAGAGAGAATCTTATAGATAGATAGATAGATAGATAGATAGATAGATAGATAGATAGATTTTATTATAAATAATATTTATTTATTTGTCAGAGAGAGAGAGCACAAGCAGGGGCAGCAGCAGGCAGAGGGAGAAGCACACAGAGGCGGAAGCAGGCTCCCTGCTTGGCAGGGACTCAATCCCATGGACCCCGGGATCATGACCTGAGCTGAAGGCAGACACTTAACTGACTGAGCCACCCAGGCATCCCAAGGGAGAGAGAGAGAATTTTAAGCAGGCTTCATGCTCAGCATGGAACCTGACACAGAGCTCCATCTCATGACCCTGAGATCATGACCTAAGCTGAAATCGAGAGTTGGACACTCAACTGACTGAGCCACCCAGGTGCCCCCAAACACCTTGAGACATTTATGCTACAAGACCAATCAGATCTACTGTGGACCTGATCACATTCAGATACAGTCAGTCACCTTACATCCTGAAAAACAAACTAAGGTTCAGTTTTTAATAACCAATCTTTTTCTCCTTTAATTACACTGATGCTAGTTAGACTTTCTCTCCTCACTTTTGGTTTAAAGGTGATCTAGGAAATGGTTTTATGATTTTCAAGCCATGTGTGACTCCTAAATGAATTTAGTGAATTGGATCAGGATAATTTTCATGAAATAGACTATGTTAGAAAATGTCAGGGTAGGGGCACTTGGGTGGCTCAGCAGGTTAAGCGTCGTCTGCCTTCAGCTCAGATCATGGTCCCAGGGTCCTGGGATCAAGTCCTGCATCAGGCTCCCTGTTCTGCAGGGAGCCTGCTTCTCCCCCTCCCTCTGCCTGCCATCCCTCTGCTTGTGCTCTCTCTTTCTCTCTGTCAAATAAATAAATAAAACCTTAAAAAACTATCAAAGTATACTGCACATAATAAAGGTAATAAATTTTATTGTAGTTGTATATCTATGCACTGAGGGTGTGTGTGTGTGTGCGTGTGTGTGTGTGTGTGTATATATACATACATGAATATAAGTATACTGGGCCACAATGTCAGATTTGTCAAAAACTNCTCTTTTTAATTGTTTATTAGTGTTTTATAGAAACACAACAGATTTTTTGATTTGTTTTTTAAAGATTTTATCCAGGGCGCCTGGGTGGCTCAGTGGGTTAAAGCCGCTGCCTTCGGCTCAGGTCATGATCCCAGGGTCCTGGGATCGAGGCCCACATCGGGCTCTCTGCTCAGCAGGGAGCCTGCTTCCTCCTCTCTCCTCTCTCCTCTCTCTCTGCCTGCCTCTCTGCCTACTTGTAATCTCTCTCTGTGTCAAATGAATAAATAAAATCTTTAAAAAAAAAAAACTTGAAAGTCACTACTCTAGAATAATTCTGAAGCAGGAGAGCTCCTCATTCTTTTGAGGGCAGGCACTGGTGTCCTGAATAAGGGACGTTTGGGAAGAGCCAGATTCAAATATACAGAGAGGGTCTCAGAGAAGCCCTGCATCCAAACTTTGGGGAAGAGTAAATAGAAGGGAGGCCAATCAACCTGATTCAGATGTGAAGAGAGGGAGCTCCAGCCTCATGGGCAGCCTTTGCCCTCATTTACCTGCCTAAGAGGCCAGGGTACCCAGGAAAATAGGGAGATTTTCTAGGAATCAAGACTATCCATTGACCAGAGCATCTCTAGTATAGTCTTGCTGGGAAATCCCAACTTAATTGGGCAGAGGGCACCCCGAGCCACTTTCTGTTTGGCCACATCAAGAAGGGTCACCGCTGCTTCAACTGATCAGTGCTCATGCAGTGTAGACCTTGAGGGGTAGGCATCCCATCAGGAACCCACAGATGGGAAATGTGGGCCAATTCTTTTTCTCCTTCATCCTCTGTCTTAGAAACAGAGAATGTTAGAGCTTGAACATCTTTAAAAAGCATCTAGTACAGACTTTTCAATACAAGTCCCGAAACGGAGGCCCTGAAAGAGGGGTTTGCCCAACAACATCTCTTAGTGATTTCTTTCTTCTCTCTCATAGTAATTCTTCCCTTCTTGTTTACAATGTGTGCGGAGCATAATGGCTAAGTGCACAAGATTTAGCATCGAATAAACTAGGTTCACATTTAGACTCTACCACTTACTACCTATATAATTGTGATCAAGTTACTTAACTTCTTCTAAGCCTTCATTTCTTTATTTTTAAAAAAAAATAAAGAGGAAAGAAAGAAGAAAGAGAAAGAAAGAAAAAAGAAAGAAAGAAAGAAAAGAAAGAAAAGAAAGAAAATGCCTGTCCTAGAAATTTGTGAACATTAATGAGATAACCCATGAAGAGATTTAAACACGGTGCCTAAAGCACTCTATAAATAAAAGGTGTTATTATAACTATCTCATTATGATTTCAAGAGGTAGGGAAAGAAGGAGACATAACACTTAGGAGGATCACTGTGGCTGAGTGGGGGGAGGGTTTGGAGGGCCTACACTAAGACACAGCAGCAGGGGGAGGAGGAAGGGATGGGCTGGAGAGGTGCAATGCAGAGGACTTGCTAGCAGATTGCTTGTGGGAGGTGGTGAGATAAAGTTGTCTCTGAGTCAGTGTGGTTCTCAGGAGAGTCTAGTGGAGGAGAAACTCACTGTTTTAAGGGCCATCCCTGGTGTTATCTTCTTTCTCACCATATGGGCTGCCAGAACTAGTGGGTATGACTGGTGGGAGTAAGTGAGCCCTTACATTTGGTACGTGTGCAGTGGCTAACACAGAAAATTCAGTTACCACCTGTATGCCATAGACTCCCTGACCTCCTTCCCTTGTTCCAATTACATATATATATTTAATTATTTACTTACACCCTCACTTGGATGTCCCAAAGGCATCCCCAAATCAACCTGTATCAGAGACAGGACGCATGAAGATTTTATGCAAGCCTGCTCTGACATTGGTTAATGACGTACTCACCCGTCTGAACATTCAGCGCAGGAGTAACGATTATTTCCCTTTCCTCTACCGCCCATACCCAACCTGTCACCAGCTCTTGTCTCATTGACTTCCTAAACACCTTTCAAACCTGTTTTCTCCCTCTCATTCTCCACCACCATATATTCTACCTCACATCTTCTTACCTTCTAACTTGGACTATTGCAGTAGCTTCCTAATGGGTCTTACTTATCTGCTCCGACTCCCCTAATCCATTTTCCTCTCTGTGAACAGATTGGTCTCTTCAAAATGAAACCTCATAATATCTCTCCCCCACTCAGAGCCCTGGAATTAACCACTTCTCCAAAGTACCCTGGTTCCCTCTGTTGAACAATGGTATTAGAAACCAAAATCTGAGTGCTAGGTGGACGTATTACTATTTACCATTATTCCTAAGCCCTTTCAGCAGACAGAGCTAAAAATTATTTACATCTATTTCTGCATCTGTCTGTGTGTGTATATCACACACACACACACACACACACACACACACACACGAGTTCATATTTATGATACCTCCAATTCCATTCAACACCACAGCGATTATTCTATCTTTTCTCTTTACTTGAAGTGTTTCTCCAACAGTGAAAGATCTGGCTCCCACCATCTAGAATATATATGCTTATTTGTTCAGTTCTGGTGTACACATAAAGCAGTTTCAGAATTGCTTTAACACATAACCTTGTGAGAGACAAACTTATTTACTAGAGCACAGCATTTATATACATTTCTTTTTGTCCTTGAAGTATTCAGCCAAAATATGTTTTTACCAAGTTACTTAGGTCAGTTCTTTTCTTCACCTTTTAGTGTGATTACCTAATTCATTTGTAATAGAGTTAGGTTTGTTTGTTATTATTTATATTCCATTTTGAGTTCTTTCCCACACCCTAGCTGATTTTAATTATTGGGCTTTGTTGTTGTTGTTGTTGGGTACTTTTTATTTAAACAGAAAATGACGTTTTCCTAATTACAAAATTGGTTAATGTACATTACAAAATAATTTTAAAACAGAAAAGAACAAAGAAAAAGTAAAAATCCTCCTGATAAGCAACACATCACTTTGGTACAAATCCATCTACTAGAACTTTCCTTTTTTTTATTTCAGAAGAGTGTGGGCATCCTATTTTGACATCTTATATTATCTCCTTGTTTTCAACAAAAATGTTAGTAGCTGCTTAGTATTCTATCAGATTATGACTACAGCATGATTTGTTTTATCATGTCTGTGTTGTAGGACATACGAGCTAAATAACCTTTCATATAAATTTTTGTGTACATCTCTAATTTTTATGGCTCTTTAAACATCCTGCCAAATTTCATTCCAAGAAGGTTGCAAAAAGGTTATTTCAGCCTTTCAAAAGCAAAAACACCAAAAACTTTCTCCAAACATTTAGGCAAATAGTGATTTTATTGAATCCTAGTTAGCAGGATTGAATTTTGTCATTTTTTTTACTGTCTCTGTGTATTTATTTTCTGGATTGTTCACTGATGTACTCTGTCAATTTTTATATTGGTTTTTCATTTTCTTAATATTTCTAAAGACTCAGCATATAATAATAGTAACCTTTGTCATCATATATAATGAATGGCTTTTTTAAATTTACCCTTTAATTCTGTTTAATTTTTTCTTTTGAACTTTTAATCCTTGTGGTTTTACCTAAGAAAAAGTTTTTCCCACTTCAATATCTAATAATCACATATATTTTCTATTTTTTACTATCTAAAATTTAATTTTTTATATAGTAATATTGGAATCTAATGACCTCTTTTTAGAGAATAGGCAGTTGTTCTAGCCATATATATGAAATAATATGCATGGACTACACAATAATATACATGGAAATGAGCCACATTCTTGGAGCTGCAACACAGGCAGTGGGCTTTGTGAATAATGGCTTCAAAAGGGATACAGCATCTCTCTCTGGGTTCACACCCAGAGGCTCTAAGCATCTCAGCTCCTCACCACAAATTAAAAACACTATCTTTATTACATATTTTTATATAAGGGTATATTTTTAGCTTTGTATTCTTTCTCACTGATCTATCTATATTAATACCCAAATCACATTATTTTTATCATTACTCATTAGTAGTATCTAATATCATCTAGCAGTTTCTTCATTATTTTTCTTTTTTTTTTCCTTTTTTTACTGAAGTATAGTTGACATACAGAGTTACATTAGTTTCAGGTTTACAACATAGTGATTGGACATTCGTATCCATTATGCAGTGCTCACCGTAAGTGTAGCTACCATCTGTTACCATACAACACTATTATAATATTGACTGTATTTCCTATGCTGTGTTTTTCATCCCTGTGACTTATTTATCTTAGAACTGGAAGCTTGTACCTCTTAATTTTTTCCTTTTAATAGACTTTACTTGTTAAGCAGTTTTAGGTTTACAGCAAAATTGAGCAGAAAGTACAGCGTTCCCATACACTTCTGGCCCCCAACACATGCATACTCCCCCACTCAGCATCCTCAGTGGCGCATTTGTTAAACTTGCTGAACCTACATTGATACATTCTTATCACATAAAGTCCACAGTTTACATCAGACTGCATGCCTGGTGTTGCACATTCTATAGGTTTTGACAAATGTATAATGACTCATATCCACCATCACGGCATCATACAGAAGGGTTTCATTGCCTGTATTAGTCAGGGTTCTCCAGAGAAACAGAACTAATAGGATATATATAAAAGAAGAGGTTTGTTATAGAACTTGGCTCACTTGATTATGGAGGTTGAGAGAAGTCCCACGATCTGCTGCCTGCAAGCTGGAGAACCAGGAAAGCTGGTGGTATGATTCAGTGAATCTGAAGGCTTGAGAACCAGGGGAGCAGATGGTGTGAGGCCGAGTCCAAAGGCCTGAGAATCAGGGGGATGAGGGGGCTGATGGTATAAGTTCCAAGTCTGAAAGCCTGAAAACTAGCAGCGCCTGTGTCTAAGGGAAGCTTTGCCCCAGCTCAAGCAAAGACAGCACATCTGCCTTTCCTCCACCTTTTTGTTCTACTGAGGCCCTCCACAGACTAGACGTTGCCCACCTGCAAGGGTGAGGGCAGTCTTCTGTACTCGGTCTACCAATGCAAATGCTAACTGCTTTCCAAAACATCCGCACAGACACACGTAGAAATAATATTTTACCAGCCATCTGGGTACCCCTGATGCCAGTCAGGTTGACACATAAAATTAACCATCACAGTGCCCTGCGCTCTGCCTATGTATCCTTCCCTCCCTCGAACCTTTGGCAACCACTGATCCATTTACTATCTCCATAGTTTTGCCCATTTCCAAAATGTCATAGAGTTGGAATCCTACAATACGTAGCCTTATCAGATTGGCCTCTTTCATTTACTAATATGCACTAGTAATATTCATACAAAGGAAGTAACCACCTTCCAAAGTGGCTGTACCATCTTACATTCCCACCGGCAGTGTCTGAGAGTTCCTGTTGCTCCACCTCCTCCTCAGCCCTCCGTGTCATCATTTTTGCATTTCCACCATCTAATAGGTGTGTAGTAGTATCTTGTTGTTTAATTAATTGGGGCTTTAGTGGTGTAAGTGAGACATTATAATGGTCCTAAGAGTCAGAACTATATAAAAGATATACCCAGAGAAGTGTTATTTCCTCTCATCCCCACTCCCCAGTTCCCATTTCCCTCTTTCTCCCCCTTTCCTGCCCCATCACAGTAGGTACCCAATCTCTTCAGTTTCTGGTTTATCCTTTCTATATTTCTTTTATACAAATGAACAGATACAAGTATATTTCCTTATTTCCCTTTTGTCTTACATGAGGTGTAGCAGAGTGCACTGTAAAATGGTTATTTTAAAGTCTTTTTCTGAAAATAGATTATCTGGATAACCTGTGTATCTGTCTTATTGTCTCCCCCTCTCCTTGAATATTATCTTGTCTGTTTATCTGCCTGCATATTTTTGATTGTTAGACATTTAATATAAAAAATTACATGAGAAATAACTTGAGACCTAGGATGATAGTAATTCCTCCAGAGAGGATTTACGTTGGCTTCTGGCAGATATTTAGGAGCATGAGTGATCCAAGTTTGTGCAATCCAAACCTTAATCCAGTTTCTAATACTGAGATGAAGCAAAGCTGCACTCGGTCCCTACAAGGATCAGTTTACTATGAGTTCACCTTTTCTCTTAAGATTTAGCCCTCCAGGGTTCCAGTCCAAAAGAATGCCTCTTGGCAGGTTCTGGACTCCAGGTTTTGTCCTCCAAACCTTGAGGGGATAATAGAATTATTTTAGGAATATATGACCCCAAATGCCTTGCTCGTCTCTGTTGGTTACCTGATTCTCCTGCATCTCAGCCCCCATATCTGTTCTGTCTTGTTAGCTCTTTAATGCCTTCAGACAGGTGGTTTGTAATATTTTGTTTGGCTTTTCTATTGTCCTCAGTGGTGAGTGTGCCTCAATTCTGCCATTACAGAAGCAGAAGTACCTTCATTGCTTTTTGTAGTGAGTCTAAACTGTTTCATTTTAGAGGTTGTATTTAGTTCTTTTTCAAATCTATTCTTTCCCCATATTTTTAAATTCTTTTGTGTTTAATCAGTGCATGTGCATGTGTATCTGTGTAAGTGCACACTGTTCTATTAGCTCAGTTCTTGTTGATCTGATAATGCTATTGTGTCTGTTAGCTCATTCACAGTAGATTGTTTCCTCATGCATTTTATGATTTTGGATTGTGAAGTCATTTTCAGGAGGACCCCTGTGTGTGACCTGAGTTGAGGGAATGCCACGTCAAAGTAATATTGCATTTGCTTCAGTGAAGCATCCTGCACCACCATCCTGAGACTGGTTTTTTTATATTAATTTTTCCTGTGGGTTGAGAATAAATGAATATGAACCCCTCACATGGGGTGCCATGTGAGGCACAGGACTGGGGTTCCAGATTCTCCAAGGAGACTTTTCTCCCCATCCAGATTCCAGGCTAAGACAAATTGGCTTGTTGTTTCCCAGTGCTGGCAATTCGATTTTTTTTATCTGGACTATCCTTTCCCAGAGGACATACCGCCTCAAGGGTCCTGGCTTCCTGCAGGGTCTTGGTTCTAGCTAACTTTCTGCCTGCAAGACCTTGTTTTCTGTCCTTATCTGGATATTAAAACACAGCCAGATATTTAGTAAGACCAACCATTGTCCACTCCACCACACTACCTGCCCAGACAGTTGCTGGATCAACTCACACACTTAACACCCTGATTTTTGGTTTTCTCTTTGTTTTTGGCCTCTCCTTTGTTTTTGGATTTTCTTTATTTTCTTGAAGGCACTATGGTGCTTGTAAAAAGAATGTTTATTATACTTTAGTCAGCAATGTATTGGGAAAGCTTTCAGGTTATCTAACATTCCATTGCTAGAAATAGAAGCTAAACAGTTTGTTTGGGTTTTTTTTCTAATTAGAATCACTACTATCAGGGGCGCCTGGGTGGCTCAGGTCATGATCTCAGGGTCCTGGGATCGAGTCCTGCATTGGGCACTCTGCTCAGCAGGGAGCCTGCTTCCTCCTCTCTCTCTGCCTGCCTCTCTGCCTACTTGTGATCTCTCTCTCTGTCAAATAAATAAATAAAATATTTTTTAAAAAATCACTACCATCAATGATGATGCTAATATGACTAGTCTGAGTATTTTATGTGAACAAATGAACGGAACTACCCCACTATGCAAGTTTGGGATAGTAAATATTCTTTCCCTTTTTCCTTGTCTCCCCAAGAATCACCCAGAGAACAGTCTAAAGGCCGATCTGCCTGTGTCCACTTCAGCCCCAGTGAAGGAAATGATGGAAACAGACATCCAGGAGTTTCCCCTGTTGAGAAGTCCAGAGGTGAGACAGTTGGTGAGCAGCGGTGTGACAAGGGAAAAGGCTTCTTGAAGCAGCCTTCCTGTAGCAGGGTGGCTGGGCCTGATGAGGAAGGAGAGGACTCCAGTTGGGCAGCTGCAAGCCTTCCACAGCAGGATGGCCCCCGGAAACCCAGCAGGCGCCAGGACACAGCACCCAAGCCCAAATGTGCCTCCCAGAAAAGGCGCGTTCAAGAGCTCCGAGGAGGAAGGCACTCCCCGGCTGGTTCCAGCCGGCCTGGAAGTGCCAAGGGGGAGGTGGTCCATGCTGGGCAGAATCCTCTCCACCATCGAACACCAAGAAACAAAATGACACAGGACAAGCTCACAGGAGGGATCCACTCAGACTTGCCACAGAACACAGAGGTGTTGAGGTCAGGAGTCAGGAAGTCGGGAACATCCACGCTGTCTGAGGACACTCAGCTATCCAAGGAGACTGATCCAGCACCTAGTCCTCTCTCTGGGCAGAGTGTGAATATTGACCTTCTCCCTGTAGAGCTCCGGCTGCAGATAATCCAGAAAGAAAGAAGCAGGAAAGAGCTGTTTCGGAAAAAGAACAAGGCGGCAGCGATCATCCAGCGGGCCTGGAGGAGGTAGGATGAGGGAGGTGCCACAGCTCCTCATAGTTCTAACGTTCTAATGTGACACACCCTGTGCTCTGTTTTTCTAGTGAATTCCATGTGCTGGCATTACAGGCCAATTTTACTGAGCATGCCCATAAAATTCATTCACATGCAGGCCCTTGTAATTTATACTGCATAAGCTATTTGGAAGATGTTTTTGCCAAGAAAGTTAGGAAGCACCAAGGATAGCCTGACGTGAAGGAAAAGAGCCTCAGCTGGTAACCAGGAAGCCTGAGTTTCAGGTGTCTGACACATTATCTGACCTCTGCCAATCACGTGGCCTCCCTGACCTTCAGTTTTCTCATGGGTAAAACAGGATTTAGTAATTGCTGCACCTGTCTTGTTTACATGGCAGGTTGCTAGAATGAGATCACGTGCACTTTGTAAATTCTAAAGCACTACACATGTAAGATATTTTATTTTTCTTCTTATGTCTTACAACCCAGGAATTAGTCATCACCCGAGGACCTAAACCAGGGCCTGGTCATAGTGGATTAAGTGGCTGACTTAGATTACAAAACCCTGGGAGAGCACCTGCCAAGCTGGGGGTGTGGGGTAGATGCTAGGAGGTGTCATGGAGGCGTGCTGACATACGGAGACGAATTCCTCCAGGGAGTCATCATGGGAGGACTGGAGGAGTCCTTTGCTGCAAGTTTTTCACATATTTCATAATCTCCTTCACCTGCAGGCCCTCCTAGGGCCTAAATCTAGATGAGGCCTTAGTCATGACCGGTGTCTGGGGGAGGGCTGGAGCCGTTGCCCACAGGTGGGGCTCAGGTGGCCTCCCTCTCCAGCGACAGGAAGGCCGATGGGGGAACAAAGCAAGTAAATCACTGTGAGCACAGGTGTGCCACATGTCAACACCCCTGTCAGGAGATAAAAGGGCCAGACAGACCCTACTGTTGGCAGGAGAGAGAGAGCGGGAGAGGATCTCGGGAGATCCGGGGAGAGGCCTCGGGGACTACGGTGCCGAGGACTGCCTGGCCGGGAGCTGGCCGGTCTGCTCCATGCGGGCACAGCCTCTGCTACAGTGCATCCTCATGTCTGTTCAAGCCGCTGGCCTTAGATAGTCACCTCCCACCTGGTCCCTTTGCTCTCCCCACCACCCCGGGAAGCTGTCACCATAGGGACAGTGTCCCCATTTTTCAGGCAAGGAAATTGTCCCAAGAAACGTGACTTGTCCCAGTGGTACAAATCAGGCCCTTGAAGCTCCGACTCAAGGGCCTTTCCCATACATTCTCGGTAAAGGTGGTGGTTGCTGTGGTCAAGGTCATGGCGGCGGAGGCAGGCCTCATGCTTTTCACCTCAGAACAGGCTGGAGCAGAAGGGCTGCATGGATGGGGCTCACACTGGTCAAGGTAATGTTGTGATCCGGATGTTGTTATTACTGTCGCTAATACTTGATTAGGCGCTTGTGCCAAGTGCTGTCCTAAGGAGTTTTACCTGTATTAACTGAGTAAATCTTCCCAGTAACTCTATGAGGTAGATAGTGTTCTTGTCCCCATTTCACAGATGAGGAAGCTGAAGCACAGAGAGGTTAGTAAACCCACCAAGGTTACAGAGCTAAGAAGTGCCAGTGCTGGCTTAGAGCGGAGCTGGTTTGCCTCTGCAGCCACAGATGGGCACGGTCCTTGCTCCCCCTCCTTGGGGAGTTCTGCCAGATGCACATTGGCTACCATCCCAGAGGAACTTTTTAAGTATTTCAACTGAAACTGGGGATCTAAACAAGCCAGCAAGGTTTACCACATCAGGCCCCACAGCTGCTCCCTAGCGAAATGCCTTCCCGTCAAACTGTTCTTTGACTCCTTTGAAGAGTCGGAAGCTGACAGGTCCTGTCCGTAAGTGTCCGTAGCAGCAAATGAGCCTTCAGTCATTCCCCCCAAGAACACTGGGCTCACAGTCTGTGTGCCCATCTGGGGAGGCAATTACACAGCCGTCTGGCTGCACCGTTGTGCAATTCTGAGACCTGGGACATGGACTCCCAAAGGGACTGTGGGATGCTGCACATTGTGGGAAGTCACATGTCTGGTGATAGTAAAAACACTTACTGATTCTGTTATATACCCTTAGGCATCTTCCATTTTAAGTACAGGAGCCCAAAGCGGTGTCGTGGGACAGTGTGTGGTGTCTGACACCAAAGCTAAGGACCAGCGAGTAGGGTGGAGAGCAGGGTCTGGCATGTAACTGCTCCACAGAGAAGCAGGCTGTCGTTACAGGAGACACATTGAGGACAGAGGCCGACTGGGAAATGCACAAGGATAGGGTGAGCACAGGGAACCTTGGGCCCGGAGAACAGTGAGGCAGAGTCTTAAAGTGTGAGTCTTATTATCAAGACTTTATTTTCAAGATTGAAACGAGATACTGGGTGATCTAACTGAGGCTGGGAAGTTGCTGTGGCTAAGAAGAGTGGTATTAAACACTTTCTTCTTACCCGAATATTTGTAAGCAGCCTTCCTGTCAGCTCTTCTCCAGCATGCGGTAGGGTGAATTAGCAAGGATTGGCTGGACCATATGAAGAGCTGTGATCCCTGGGCTGAACAGGATGATTGGGCATCTTAGGGCTCCCAACAAACCAGGGGTGTTGTTTTCCTTGAGGATGGCAGAACGGAGGCTGCTACTCTGGGCCCTGGGACCATCCTGTCCTCTAGACACAGACTCGGAATTCTGCATAACACAATGATTAGGTGGCACTTGTACCCACTGAAAGCCAACACCTGGGCTTCCCAGTGAGATTTCTGCCCACAGAGAAGAAGTTGTAGAAGATACGTGGCATCACAAATGAAAGCAGCTGAACTATGGAGCAGTACTGCCCCATATCTCCAGCTTTTTTCTCCAGAGTTGGCTTTTTGGAAAATGTGATATATATTCTAGTGGAGAAATCTATGGTTTGGCATGCTACAGGAAAAAAAGAGAATCATGCACTTTGAGTGAAATCAGCCTTGAGGGCAAGAGAGAAGGGCTGCACCTAGCATCACAAGGAGATTTTTTAGCAGACTTTAGGAAGACATCATTTCTCATTTGGTGTATTGTAAAATCAGGCATGGAGCCTGTCTCTGCAGCGCCTTTAGGCTCACTAGTAATCAATCAGCTACCAATCAGATAACCCTGAAAAAGCTTTCCTTGGGAGGCTCCAGAACAGCTGTGTTCAATAAGAAGTTTAGGAGCGCATGTGGGATAGACCCCATCAAATAACCACTAGATGTAAAGATAGCCATCATTCCCATGCCCCTCACCTGTCTCCCAATCCAGGCCCCACTCTCCAACAGAATGAACTTAGTAAAATACAGCTCTTTTGCCACCCTTTTTTCTTCTTAAGATTTATTTTAAAGAGAGAGCCAGCGCATGGGGGGGAGGGGCGTGGGGGGAGAGTCCTAAGCAGACTCCACACTGAGCACAGAGCCCAATGTGGGCCTCAGTCTCAATCCTGAGATCATGACCTGAGCCAAAATCAAGAGCTGGACACTTAACCAACTGAGCCACCCAGGTGCCCCACTTTTGCCACCCTTTTTTAAAAAACCTCTGCACTGGGACGCCTGGGTGGCTCAGTTGGTTAAGTGACTGCTTTCGGCTCAGGTCAAGATCCTGGAGTCCCAGGATCGAGTCCCACATCGGGCTCCCTGCTCAGCGGGAAGTCTGCTTCAGCCCCTGACTCTCCCCTCTCATGTTGTCTCTCTCTCTCAAATAAATAAAACCAAAAAAAAACAAAACAAAACAAAAACTCTGCAGATCCCCACCAAATACACAGTACAGATCAAGATCAAAGTCCTTAGCCGGATTTGGCTCTTCGGTCAGACAGTAGAGTTTGAATGTTGATCTCTCCTGGCTCTAGCTGTGAGAACTTCTGCAAGTTACTCAGCCTTTTTCCCCACCAGTTTTGAGATATAATTGACATACAGCCTTGTGGAAGTTTAAGGTGCACAGCATAATGACTTGACTTGCATATATGATTCATATGAAATGATTACCACAATAAGTTATGTTAGGATCCATCATCTGTAGATATTAAAAAGAAGCAGGGGGGATTTTTTTTCCTTGTGATGAGAACTCTTAGAATGCTCTCAACAACTTTTATATATATATGTGTGTATATATATATACATACCATAAAGCAGCATTAACTATAGCCATCATGTTGTACATTATATCCCCAGTACTTATTTATCTCATAACTGGAAGTTTGTATCTTTTGATCACCATCACCCAATTCCTCCCCTCACCCCCCACCTCTGGTAACCACAAATCTGATCTTTTTTTTTTTTTTAAGATTCCACTTATAAGTGAAATCATACAGTATTTAGCTTTCTCTGGCTTACTTCACTTAGCTAATTCCCTCAAGGTTCATACATGTTGTCACAAATGGCAGGATTTCCTTTTTTATGGCTATTGTATATATGTCACAATTTCTTTATCCATCCATCCATGGATGGACAACTTAGGATGTTTCCATGTCTTGGCTATTGTAAATAGTGCTAAAGTGAACATGGGGATGCTGATATCTCGACATAGATTTTCATTTCTTTCTATATATATCCCCAGAAGTGGAATTGATGGATTGTATATAGTTCTATTTTTAATTTTTTGAGAAAAATCCATACTGTTTTCCATAGTGGCCAAACCAATTTACTCTTCTACCAGCAGAACAAGGGTTCCATTTTCTGCACACCTTGCCAGCATTGGTTATCTCGTCTTCTGATAATAGCCATCCTACCAGGCATGATGTGATCTCTCATTGTGGTTTTGACTTGAATTTCCCCTAGGATTAATGATATTGAGCACCTTCTCATGTACCTGTTAGCCATTCATGTATCTTCTTTGAAAAAAATGTCTATTCAGGTCCTTCGCCCATTTTTTTCAATGGATTATTTGGGATTTTTTTTTTTTGTAAATACNAATATTTTTTCCCATTCCACAGATTCTTTTCATTTTGTAGGTCATTTATATTGCCGTACTTAAGCTTTTTATTTTGTAGTTCTGCTTGTTTATTTTGTTGTTTGTACTGTTAGTGTCATATCCAAAAATAATCATTGGCAAGACATCTCTCAGGAAGTTTTTTCCTGAGTTTTAGGAATTTCTGATCTTACATTTAGGTCTTTTTAATCCATTTCCAGTTAATTTTTGTGAGTGGTGTAAGATAAGGGTCTAGTTTCATTCTTTTACCTGTAAATATCCAATTTTCCCAG
Source organism: Ailurus styani (assembly GCA_002007465.1). Classification (NCBI taxonomy): domain Eukaryota; kingdom Metazoa; phylum Chordata; class Mammalia; order Carnivora; family Ailuridae; genus Ailurus; species Ailurus styani. The sequence continues at coordinate 2,540,026 of LNAC01000163.1, read as the reverse complement.
CACTATCTATTAAACAATTGTCTTTTCTCCATTGAGTATGCTTGGCTCCCTTGTCAAATACAGTTGACCTTACATGCATGAGTTTATTTCTGGGCTCTTAATTCTCTTCCACTGGTCTAGGCATCCGTTTTTATATGGGTACCATACTGTTTTGATTACTATAACTTTATAATATAGTTTGGAATCAGAAGTATGATACTTCTTCCCTTGTTCTTCTTTCTCAGGATTGCTTTGGCTACCTGGGGTCTATTATAGTAACATAAATTTTAGAATTTTTTTTCTACTTCTATAAAAAATGCCATTGGACTCTTGGTAGGGATTGCACTGAATCTATAGATGGCTTTGGGTACTATGGATGTTTTAATAATAGTCTTCCAATCCAAGAACACACAGTATCTTTCCAATTATTTGTGTCTTCAATTTATTTCATCAGTATTCTGTAGTTGTTTTTTTTTTTAAGATTTTTATTTATTTATTTGACAGAGATTACAAGTAGGCAGAGGCAGGCAGAGAGAGAGAGGAGGAAGCAGGCTCCCTGCTGAGCAGGGAGCCCAATGCGGGCCTCAATCCCAGGACCCTGAGATCATGACCTGAGCCGAAGGCAGAGGCTTTAACCCACTGAGCCACCCAGGCGCCCAGTATTCTGTAGTTTCAGTGTAGAGATCTTTTATCTCTTTAGTTGAATTTATTCCTGTTTTGTTTTTGATGCTATTATGAATGTGATCGTTTTATTACTTTTTCAGATAATCTGTCATTAGTGTATAGAAATGCCACTTATTTTTTATATGCTATTTCTGTATCCTGCAACTTCACTGAATTTGTTGATCTAACGTTTCTGGTGGAGTCCTTAAGGTTTTTTTATATGTAAAATCATCTGTAAATAGAAATTAACTTCTTCCTTTATTTATGTGATGTCTTTTATTTTTTTCTTGCCTGATTGTGCTAGCTAGGACCTCCAGTACTGTGTTGAATAGGAGTTGAGTGGACACCCTTGTCTTGTTCCTAATCTAAGAGGGAAAGTTTCCAACTTTTCACCAAAGAGTTTGATGTTACCTGTGGACTTGTCATATGTGACCTTTATTATGGTGAGGTGTATTACTTTTTTTTTAAGATTTTATTTATTTATATGACAGAGAGAGAGATTACAAGTAGGCAGAGAGGCAGGCAGAGAGAGGAGGAAGCAGGCTCCCTGCTGAGCAGAGAGCCCGATGCAGGACTCGATCCCAGGACCCTGAGATCATGACCTGAGCCGAAGGCAGAGCCTTTAAACCCACTGAGCCACCCAGGTGCCTGAGGTATACTACTTCTGTACCTAATTTCTTAAGCCTTTGGCATGAATCAGATATTAAATTTTGTAAAATGCTTTTTCTGTTTTTCTTTCATTCTATTAATGTGATGTAGCACTTTGATTTTATGTATGTTGAACTATCTTTTCATTTCAGGGATAAATCCCACTCAGTCATGGTGAATGATCCTTTTAATGTGCTGGTGAATTCAGTTTCTGCTATTTTATTAAGAATTTTTACATCTATATTCATTAAGAGTATTGGCTTGTAGTGTCCTTTTCTTTCTTGGTATCAGGGTAATGCTGGCTTCATGAAATGAGTTTGGGAGTGTTCCCTACTCTTTTTCTTTGGGAAGGGTTTTAAGAGGATTGGCATTAATTCTTCTAAGATTTTATTTTTAAGCAATCTTTACACCCAGCATGGGGCTTGAACCTACAACCCCAAGATCAAGAGTTACATGCTCTACTGACTAGGCCAGCAGGTGTCCTGGCATTAATTCTTCAAATGTTTGGTAAAATTCACCAGCCATCTGGTCCTCTTCTTCATTGGGAGGTTTTTGATTACTGATTCAATCTTCTTACTAGTAATTGGTCTATTCACATGTTCTATTTCTTCTTGACTCTGTGTTGTGTATGTTTCTATTAACTTCCATTTCTTCTAAGTTGTCCAGTTTGTTGTATAGTTGTTCATAATAGTGTCTTAGAGTCCATTGCCTTTCTATTGTATCAGTCATAATGTCTCCTTTTTCATTATAATTTGTTGATCTACATCATCTCTTCTTTCCTTGGTTAGTCTAGCTAAAGGTTTGTCAACTTTTTTCCCCCCCAAAGAACCAACTCTTAGTTTTGTTAATCTTCTCTATTGTTTTCCTGCTATTTCACTTGTTTCTGCTCCAATCTTTATTTCATTCTGTAACTTTAGGCTTAGTTTGTCCTTTCCCATTAAAGTGTAGGAGTAGGTTATCTATTTGAGATCTTTCTTGCTTAATGTAGGTATTTACTGCTGTGAAGTTCCCTCTTAAAACTTGTTGCTACATTCCGTAAGTTTTGGTGTGTTGTATTTCCATTTTTTGGTTGCCTCAAGATACTTTTTCACTTTGATTTCTTCTAATATGGAAAATGTTAATTTCCATGTATTTATGAATTTTCCAGTTTTCCTCCTCCTACTGATTTCTAGTTTCGTACCACTGTAGTCAAAGAAGAAACTTGGTTTGGTTCCAGTATTCTTGAACTTGCCAACACTTGTTCTGAGACCTAAAATATGGTCTCTCCTAAGAAATGCCCCGTGTGTGCTTGAGAAGAATGTCTATTCTGTTGCTGGATGGAATGTGCTATACGTCAGGTCAAATTGATCTATAGTGTTATTCAAATCCTCTTTTTCTTTACTGATGCTCTATCTGGGTGATTTATCCATTGTTGATTGTGGGGTATTAAAGTCCTCAGCCATCATTATATCGCTGTTTATTTCTGCTGTTAGTCCTCAGCTATCATTATATTGCTGTTTATTTCTGCTGTTAGCTGTTTTTGCTTTTATATATTTAGGTGCTCCAACGTTGGATGCATAAATATTTACAAATATATCTTCTTGATGGATCAACCTTATTATATAATGGCCTTTGTGTCTTTTTACTATTTTTAAAGTCTGTTCTAAATACCCATGCTTTTTTGTTGTTACCATTTGCTTGAAATATCTTCTTCCATCCCTTCACTCTGAGGCAGCATATCATTGGATCTTTCTTTTCCCCCAATCCATTGAGCCGTTCTGTGTCTTTTGGAGGATTTAATTCATTTACATATAAAATAATTCTTGATCAATAAGGACTTACTATTGTAGTTTTGTTAATTGTTTTCTGGCTATTTTGTAGAACTGTTTCACCTTGTTTCTTATCCTGTCTTGTGTGTGTTCTGATATCTTTTGGTATCTATATGCTTCTTTATCATGTCCTTTTGTGTAATTAGTACAGGTTTTCCCCTCATGGTTACAAAGTATCTTCTAGTTAAAACACCCTAAACTGATAACAACTTAACTTCAATAGCACTCCTAAACTTTACACTTTCAACATCAATAAGCTAACGTGTGTGGGTGAAAGGGAAAGTTTACATATTTCTTATCTATCCAATAACAGACTACTGTAGTTGTATTTTTATTAAGTTTTTAAACTTTTTAAAAATTTTTTATTTTACAGAGCATATGGGGTGGAGGGTGGGAGAGGGAGAGAATCTTAAGCAGACTTCACACTGAGCAGAGAGCCTGATGCGGGGCTCAATCTCATGACCCTGAGATTATTACCTGAGTCGAAACCAAGAGTCAGACACTTAACATACTGTGCCACCCAGGCGCACCTAAGTTTTCCAACTTTTACACTAGAGTTGACGTACACTATGCACCATGATCATATTACAGATTCTAATTTTGACTGTGTGTTTACCATTACCAGTGAGTTTTATGCTACCTTATTTATGATGCTAACTAGCATCCCTTTACTTCCATGCAATTCCCTTTAGCATTTCTTATGAGGAAGATCTAGTGATTATGGATTCCTTGTTTTAGATTATTCTTTATCTCTCTTTCATTTCTGAAGGGCAGCTTTGCCAGCTATAGAATTCTTCCCTTTAGCATTTCTTATAAGGAAGGTCTAGTAATTGTGGATTCCTTGTTTTAGTTATCTCTCCTTCATTTCTGAAGGACAGCTTTGCCAGCTATAGAATTCTTAATTGACAGTTTTTTCCTTTCGTATTTTGAATAGATCATCCTATTCTTTCCAGGCCTGAGAAGTTTTTGAGAAATGCATTTATAGTCTTATGGAAGTTGTTATATATGTAACTTCTTTAGCTTATTTGAAAATATGAGTTTTGACAATATAACGTGTCTCAGTATAGCACTATTCAGGTTCTGTTTAGAGTTCTTTGGTCTTCATGGATCTGGATATCCATTTCTCTCTCCAGGTTTGGGAAACTTTCAGCCATTACTTCTTTAAATATATTTTCTGTCCCATTCTTTCTCTTCTGGAATTCCCAGAATGCAGCTATGCTCTTCATTTTGTTCTTCTAATTTCAAATGTCCTGTCTTTTAGGTCACTGATTCCTTCTTCTACATGGTCAAGTCTGTCTTTGAAGCTCTCTATTGAATTCTTCAATTCAGACAGGTATTTTTTAGCTCTAGGATTTTTTTTAACATATAATGTATATTATTTGCTCCAGGGGTACAGGTCTGTGAATCATCAGGCTTACACATTTCACAGTACTCACCATAGCACATACCCTCCCCAATGTCCATAACCCAGCCACCCTATCCCTACCCCCCACCCCCCAGCAACCCTGTTTCATGAGATTTAGAGTCTCTTATAGTTTGTCTCCCTCCCGATCCCATCGTTTCATTTTTTCCCTCCCTACCTCCCTTGACCCCCCACCCTGCCTTTCAAATTCCTCATATCAGAGATCATATAATTCTTTCTCTGACTGACTTATTTCGCTTAGCATAATACCCTCTAGTTCAATCCACGTAGTTGCAAATGGCAAGATTTCATTTCTTTTGATGGCTGCATAGTATTCCATTACATATACATACCACATCTTCTTTATCCATTCATAGGATTTTTTTTTAATGGTTTGTTGTTGAACTCATTTTGTTCATGCATTATCTTGCCAATTTCATTTGGTTGTCTGTGCATTCTTATAATTCACTAAATTTCTTGAAGCGGGTTCTGAATTTTTTGTGTAACAATTCATAGATTTAGGTTTTGCTATCAGAGCTTTATTAGTTTCCTTTGGCAATGTCATGTTTACCTGATATTTTGTAATTCTTGATTCCTGATGTTGCTGGGTAAATGGTCTTCTCTTCCAGACTTTACAGGTTTACTTTAGCCAAGACAGTTCTTCCCAGGCAGCTCAGTTTGGGTTTCTGGACATGTCTACTAGTAACATCCTTGGGCAGGGAGAACTTGCTATTAGAGCAGTCTGTTTTAGGGCAAGGGAATCTGAATTTGTGCTGCTGCCTGAGAAAAGTTGGATAGGACTACTGGGTTGGTTCTCTGACCAAGCGAGGCTTTAGGAGGGGCTGTGAATTCCCTGGGGTTTCTGGTCAGGCTTATTAGATGGTTGGCTGGCTGGGTACTAGACTTAGTACCCAGTAGGTGGGGCTATGAATTCACTTCCATGAACTAGCAGGGCAGCAGGACAGGCCCCAAGGCATGCACTGCTTGTCTGGGGAATCAACCAGACAAGATTGTACACTGACTTCCCTAGCCAGATGGGGCCACCAGTTTTGCACTGTACACAGGGATAGAGCCAAGCTGTACTATCTGTTTAAGTCCCAGTGTAAGAAGGGCTGTTGGATTGGCTGCATAGCTTCCTGTGTGTTTTGGCTAGGTTTCCTAGTCAGATGGGCTGAAGGTTGTATTCAACAATGGCTAGAGCTATGAATTACCTTCCCTGCCCATAAAGACCAAGGAACTGGGTCAAAGGCCTAAAAAGTTCTGTAGGGTTGACTCAAACTGATCTGTATCCCAAGCTCCCCGGCCATACCAGGCCACTATTTTTTGCTCTGCAAATAATCAGCTCTGTCCTGCTGCACCTCCCTGCTTGAGTGTTGCAGGGCTATGCAGCTTTCTAGGTGTTCGGACCAGGCTTTGATCAGGCAGGGCCAGGAACTACCCTCATATGTAGGCCAGGCTGTGCCTCAGCAACCCTGCCTGAGCTGAAGCAGACCAGACTGCAAGGTTGGCAGGGCTCTTTGAGGACCCAATCAGGCACCCTGCTGTGTTCTCTGGTCAGACTGCACCTGTTTTGGCTCTACAGATAAGCAAAATTAAAGTTTGAAACTACTGCTTGGACACTGCAGGTAGGAACTTGGTCTGCCAAGATCCATGTGCTGGTTGCTTTAAGCCCTTCCCTTCTCCATCAGTCAGATTCCTGGTAGTCAAGCCCTACAGATTCCCTGGCAACCCCCACGGGTGAGACCAGAATGGGGGCTCCCAAGAAGTGACCCACAATGCTGGGGGGGCTGGATTCAACTATGGGTTCTCGTTTCCTATTTGAGGAACTGTACAAAGGCTCAGGGCAGACATTCTGGTGTGGTGTCACACCAGCCTGGTGGAGGAGTAATGCAGTCAGCATGTAGCTATTCCTCATGTCCTAATACAGTGTATCTGGTCTCTCTGATGCAAAGGGCTGCAGCCCCACTTCTATGTTCTAGGACTTTCTCAGTAGTATCTTATCTGTAAACAGTTAATTGTTGTTCTTGTAAGTCTGGGAACAACCTATGTTGCCATCTTGGTAACATCCCATCTACTTAGTCTCTATCAGACTGATCATGTCTGCCTCATGGATTTATTTTCAGCTTAATCATAAAGAAAATGCCTGACATGTAACGGAGTCTGAACAAACGTTGGCTCCTTCCACAGTGTAGTGTAGTCTTCCATTCTTCCTTCACCGAATACACAGTACTTTATACACATCTCAGTACTGATTTTTCCCAGCACATATGCCCACACCTTTGCTTACACCAGTTCTGCTGCCCCGAGTACTGCTTATGCATCCTTTAAAACCCAGCACAAACACCAACCTTGTAAAGGCTTATCAGACCACCACCAGTTTCCATTCCCACATTGCCCCCATGCCCTCTAGCTCCTCATTCTTGCATAGTACTTCTCATACTGCACTTATGTTTACACATTGGCCTGATCGACCCTGAAGGCAAACTCAACTGATTCCTAGTTCAGGAAGTGTTTGATTTAAAAAAAAAAAAATCAACATTAAACATACTGCCACTATAAAAATGGGAGCTTAAATGACTCTCCCAGCTCAGCAAGTACTATTCCTATAGCTTCCAGGAACCTTAAGGAAACTTAAGTTTCACAGTACTATGATCTTAAAGCCTCTCACCTCTTCTGATCCCACCAGCTACCAGCTTAGGAAGCACCTGTCCCACCTTCTGCATATGAAGGAGCTTGGAGCCAGAGATGTGGACAGATGGAACCGAGAGTGCCTGGCATTGCTGCTCCAAATTTGGAGGAAGGAACTGGAACCAACCCCCTCAAAGAACACTGCAGTAACCAAGACCACCAAGAGTTCATCCAAGGGCAGCTCAGGCACAAAGTCCACCAGACACTCAGTACTCAAGCAAATCTATGGTAATTGTCCTTTGGGCACTCTGTAGTTATCAAGCACCCCAGTGTGTTGCATCAGTATCTGAAATGGGATTTAATTACAATGGGCAAACCTCCATTCAGGTAGGAAACTTTCTTATTCTACTTCCAGGCACCAAAAGAATCCTCAGCAACCACATTTAACGCCTCCCTGCCTCCAGCAATTCTGGGTCAGAATGGGTTTCATGATTCTGGCATCTCAACCCAGAGAGTCTTCTAGCCAGAAAGTCTTCTGCTGGCCTTCATTACTGAAAGCCTCATCCTTTAAACCCCTCCAGACCACTGCTTGGGTCTTCCCCTTACATTACCCATTTGGAGGGCTCCAGGAGCAGGAAGACCCTGTCTGCCTCACTTTGACCTTAGTACAGATTTGCCCTTCTGTGGGAATGCCCCGGACCCATGCACTACAGTAAATACTTGTTCATCAGATGAGCTGCTTTAAATTGAAACATTTTCAGCTCTGGAAAAAGCCCAACAAGCCTGGCTAGCTCCCCAAAAGAAAAATGTTGAGGCAAGGCACCTTTAGAAATAGACCTGCAGCCCAGGCAGCAAAATTTCAGGACTTTACCCTTGGCCTACATGGTATTTCCATATCATACCTAATTTATCTTGGCAGATACCAACAAGCTCCCAGTTTATTTACCTCAAGGCCTTTACCTCAATAAGGAATTTAGAACTTGGTTAGGCTACAGCTGTCATGGTCAGAAATGTTCATTGTTGGTTAATTTCAGGTTGTTCTCAAGAAGGAAAAGTACCTCATCCCACAAGATCTTCCAGAGCTCATTCTGTGCTGCGTCTCAATTCAGGTAAGGTAGCCAATGCACTGGCAAAACAGATCGGGGAGATGATGTGGAGAAGCATTTGCCTTGTTTCATCCCCAAAGGTGGAAGACAGTACAACAGATAGTGCCAGGAGTTTCCAATGGTCATTTAATTTGAGGTGTGCATATTTTTCATTCCCCTTGCATGGAATTATTACTGCAGTCAATGTATCTCCATAAGAGGCAAGTCATTGTTAACATTACCTCCAGCAGAGACAATACCTATTATTGATCACTTTTACTTATTTGTTCACATAAAGGAGGAGGAAGTGAACATACTGTCATTCTTCAAAGTAAGACCTTGGGGAATTCTTGCTCCATATTGGTTTTACATTAAGATTCTTCATCTTCTCAGAGTTGAGAAGAAGTTCCGTAACCACAAATTCTGGCTTTTGCCTTTCATGACCCTGTAAGGAGGACATTTAATATTTAATAACCTGTCCTGCTCAGGCTTCCCTGTGCACAATTTCACTCATACAGCAGCTCAGGGAACTTTCTTTTCAGCCATAAGACAAGAGTGTTTTACTCAGAGCCCCCTTCATTCACACCAGCATTAAATTTGGGTGATAAGTTCAGTGCTGTCAGCAGTTAATGTCAGATCCACAGTTGCTCATGGGTGGCTATGGCAACACAGTCCCCCCACCCTTGCCAATCTAGTCATCCTACAGGAACAGAGTGCAGCTGGGAAGGTGAACAATGACTGTCATCATGAACTTTAACATTCATTTAGTTTTTTTGATGGGGAGAAAACCTGGATGTGGGGGATAGAGTAATTATTGCCCCATCTTTAATAAGAGTTGGGCAACTCAGGCTGATCAGGGAGTAGTGGGTCAGGTAGTTACAACTGAAGCTGATTCCTTTGAAAGTTTCCCTTTAAAAAAGAAAACTTTTGTTATAGTTGGATGAACTGAAAATTAAGTTTCAAAAACAATGGTCAAATAGAACTACCAGAGAAGTAGCATTTAGATAATCAGGGCATTTTGTATATTGTCTCAAGGGAAAAATCTAGGACTATCAGAAATCTTAAAAATGAAAGGCTTTAGAAGTATAAACGTTTTTAAATTAAAGGGTAGAATAAACAAATTCAAATACTTAGTGGTTTCTTGGAATTTCATATAAATAGCTTGTTTGTCCTACACATGTAATTCTGACTGGCTTGAAAACAGCCGAGGACTGAAGAAAATCTTTTCCTAACCCTAAATTTGGGGGAACACAAGGTTTTGTTAGGTCTATCCATCCACATTAACTATTAACCAGTGAATCAGACTGTCAGGGCTAACTAGTTTAGCTGGAGCCAGTATGTGTTTTATACAGAAAACACGTCTATAAATAATCTCCATGGAAATGGGCACACGATTTTTGCAGTGTAGTATCACAAATGCCAAAATGAACCAAAAAGAGAACGTTAATTTTGGTCTTTACCGTGAGTAAAAAATTTCATTTTTTTTTTTTTAAGATTTTATTTATTTGACACAGAGGGAGAGAGATCACAAGTAGGCTGAGAGGCAGGCAGAGAGAGAGGAGGAAGCAGACTCCCTACCGAGCAGAGAGCCCGATGCGGGCCTCAATCCCAGGACCCTGAGATCATGACCTGAGCTGAAGGCAGAGGCTTTAAACCACTGAGCCACCCAGGCGCCCCCAAAATTTCATTTTTTTGCTTTGAAAATTCCATGGGGGTTAAGGATCTTATTTGTTCACTGTCCTGTTCAGTTGCAGAAAATTACTTGGCACATAGTAGGTGTTTTTAGTAGTTAGTGCCTTTACCTCCTTAAAGAGGGAGCATAAAGGCAGCTGGATATCACGAAGTAAATATATATAGCCTCCTTGGACTGTTTCTCCACATGCATTTGGGAGACTCCACAATCCCTGTTCTCTCCAGTCCTTCAACAGCAACCCCTGCAAACCACCCACAACACAGGAGCATAATACTGATCAGAGCACTTATATATAAAAATACATGTAATCTCCTAAATTTAAGGGCCCATCTTTTTAAATACGAAAGAACTACCTTTAAAAAAGTCCTCTCCAATGAATGGAATAACCATGGCTCAAGTGATTACTGGTAATAACTCCCTTGTATGACTGCAGAATTCCTGCCCCCCTACAGAAGGGTATGCAAGTAACTCAAGACTTGATACAGTAAAGGGAGCCAAAAACAGAGTTCCAAATCAACAGTTCACTTTAAAGAACTTTTAAGTAATAGTAATAAAACCAGGAGAGAAATAGTAAGACATGTTCGTAACTTTTTTAACTATTCCCCTTTCATGTTTGCTTCTTTGCTCCACAAAAGTTAGGAGCAACAGATAGCAATATAGCCTCAACAAGTTCTCTTAACCATTTGGGGCCTCAGCATCCTCATTTGTCAAATGAGAGGGTTTTGACATCACTGTTTTCCAACTGTGGCATCTTAAAAAGGCCAAAAAAAATAAAAAATCCATTTAAAGATGATATGCCTATCAGACCATCATCCTTAAAAATAGTTTTTTCAAACAAACCTATATTCTACAATGGACTCTATAGCCAACTGTGAGGCCCATGGAAAGTTAAGCTATGTATGTGTATATGTAAGTTTGCATTGTTGTATGTTAGAAGCACAGAGAGGGCACCTGGGTGGCTCAGTGGGTTAAAGCCTCTGCCTTCGGCTCAGGTCATGATCTCAGGGTTCTGGGATCCAGGCTCTCTGCTCAGCAGGGAGCCTGCTTCCTCCTCTCTGCCTGCCTGCCTCTCAGCCTACTTATGTCTCTCTCCCTCTGTGAAATAAATAAAATCGAAAAAGAAAGAAAAAAAAAAAACAGAGAAAGCTATGCCAGTTATTCCAGACAGATTGAAGACCTAAGTCCCAGTCACAGCTCAAGCACCTGACCCCTTCAAGGTTCTTTAAGAGATATCCTGTATCTTGGAGGATGATGGAAAATCCAAGGCTAATAAGTCATCCTGTCCCTACGACAAACTGGCCGTCACCTTACTAGCCCCATGGAAGGTCTGTATCTAAATCCTTCTTCTTCACCAGCAATGAACTCTTCAGTATTAAATTTAATAACCTGATTATCTCTCTGGTATTTGCTTTTAACAGTGAGCAACTTGCAGTGTATACACCTCCTTGAGAACAGTGGAAGATCGAAGAATTTTTCTTATAACCTGCAATCGGCTACTCAATCAAAAACCAAAACAAAGCTTCGACTGCCTCTGGAGGAAGACTGTGTCCGGGGTAGCTGGAATAGCTAGTGCAGAGTTCTAATTCTCTGATTATCTTTTACATCTTGAGACAACTTTAATCCTCATGCCTTAAAGCCTTCAGTGCCCTGAAAACATGGTAACGACTGAGTGACCATGTCTGAATGTTCTCTGTTCTTCTACAGCACTGTTTTGTAAACTTAGCCTGTGCTACAAGGACCATGGTACACTGTGCCAAAGCTTTTTGGCCGTCTGCCTTCACTTCAGTCAGTACAGCTGTAAAGTAGAACTTATAATTAATAGTAAAGTCTAAGTAAAACTCAGAACATGAGCACTAACATGAGACTTCTGCCAGCCAGCTGGTGCAGGTCTGGGTTTTTGGCCCTGGTAAAGAACTAGATAAGATGGGTGGGGAGGAGCCTGTCCTATAGCAGCCATGTTCTTCATTTTACTACTTTTCTCCAGTCTAATCTTATTCCAACATTATCAGTTTTAAATTTCAGACCACAATCATGACCCAGCATTTGCATTTAAGAATGAAGACAAGGGGCACCTGGGTGGCTCAGTCGTTTAAGCGTCTGCCTTTGGCTCAGGTCATGATCCCCTGGAGCCAGCTGCATCAGCCTCAGCACTCAGCAGGGAGTCGGCTGGAGATTCTCTCCCTTTCTTTCATAGCCCTCCCCTCCTTTGCCCCCCATCCCCAAACACACACACACTCCCCTTCTCTCGCTCTAAAATAAATCCTGGGGCACCTGGGTGGTTCAGTCAGTTAGGCATCTGCCTTTTGCTCGATTTCCAGGTCCTGGGATCGAGCCCCTCATGAGGTTCCCTGCTCAGCAGGGAGTCTGCCTGTCCCTCTCCCGCTCCCCATTTGTGCTGTCAAATAAATAAAATCTTAAAAAAAAAAAAATCGTAAGACGATAATAGGCACTCTGTTGATTCCTTACATTTTACAGTTCCTGTGTTAGCCTCTGAAGGCCTCAGGTTGCTGCTGTGTCCTGTGAACGGCAGTCTCCTTGGTGAGCACCAGCAGCAGTATCACAGCACCAAGGAATCAACTGGGGAGGTTTACAGACCAGAGCATTCATGCATAAGGTACTAAATTCAGGCCTTACCATTTCACTTGTATTTTCTGCCTGACCTGTACAGGTGAGCAATCTTGTCAAAATACCATTCCTACTGGCAGGGAAAACAGTCCTAAAACTATACACATTCTAACTCTAAGAACTCCTGGCATAAATACAATCCAGTGTTTATAGGCTTTTCATCACATTTTTAAGAGCAAAGTTCTTATAGAATATAGACAGACAGCCTAAACAGTGACATACTAGTCTCAAATATTTCTAGGACCACTTCCATTTTCTGAAAATTACTGCCACCCGTCCTGACAGTAAAAGATAAGAAGCAATAAAGTGTTAACAACTGTAGCAAACTGTAAAAAATTAAGGTAATTATTTCATAATTATGAAAATGAATACAGTTGACCCTTGAGCAACCAGGTTTGTGTGGATCCACTGAACATGGTTTTTCAATAAATACATATGGTATCGATAAATACACAGCTGTAGTACTGCAAATGTATTTTCTTTAGCTTGCTTTAAGAATTAGATATGTAACATAACAAAATGTGTTAACTGATTATCAGTAAGGCTTCTGGTCAACAGTATGCTATTAGTAGTAAAGGTTGGGGGAATCAAATGTTATACACAGATTTTTTGACTGGGGAGAAGGGTGTCAGTACCCCCTAAACCTACCCAAAACATTGTACAAGGGTCAATATAAATTGCTATATATAGCTTCTAACAGATCATTAGTAGAAAGTACTTCTGAAAGAATTAATTTAATCAAACCAAGTTCCATTTAGGTATAGGAAAACCCCAAACAACTGTAGCACTATTTTGAAATCTTGCTCCTGCATAGAGGGATAGAAGACTGCTGTATATAATAGGACTCTATAGTCAGAAGCTGAATGTCATTGATGGATAAGGGCAACTGTCCCCAAATAAAAAACTGGTTTCTCTTGCTGTCTGAATGAACCAGAGCTGAGATCACACAAAGAGACTGCTACTTTCTTGGTAAATAAAAGAAGGTACTATATTATCACTCTGTATTTTGTAAATATTTAATTCCTATGAAATGCAAAATACACTAACCACCTGTAACCAAGTATCATGTACTAATCCAAGAAGCCATCCTGTGTTATTTTCCTACCTTAGAGCAAAGGAAGGTTCATAAACAACTTCTTTAAAAGTTCAACTTTAATGACAAACATTACATCAGTCTCTCTTCAAAATTAGATGTGAATAAACAATTTCAAACAGGAGGTACCACGATGCCTCTTACTGTACTCAATACACTGTACTCAGAGCACTGGGCCCCTGGGGATGCCCAGTGATATACACATTGAAGCAATAATGCAAGTCTGTGAGCCACTGTTCCTGAATACTTCCACTCTTCAATGTCTGCAGAGAAAAACAAGAGGAATTTGAGAATTGTATCAAAATTGTTATGCTACCTGACAGTATTTTTCAAACCCAAACGAGATCTCTGAACCACTGCAACCTCATCTTCCATCTATCAATCACCACAGGAAATCTTATTGGAAATGGAGATTTCTTAATTGGGCACTACCACTGACAGTGAAAATTCCTAGTTATACCCCCAACCACAAGCAGTACAACCAGTTTCTGGTTTCATCCATTCCCTCTCAAATACTGCTAGGAACTAATGAAATTTCACCATCAACCATCCCTACACTCCCCTTGGCATGGTAGGGTCTCACAGTCTTTGCACTAACATCAACTGAGAATAATTCTACAAGGCCGACTGACAATTTGTCATTCTCTTCCTTATAAAGGTGAGCTGATTCTACAACCTCAGAATAGTCCAAATTCTTGACTTTTCTTTCCTTCTATTTCTGAATTATTCTGTTGCCTCTTCTATTACTTTCAGAAGTCTGCTGAGAAAATTTAGAACAAGAACCTGTGTTATATATATCTAATTAAATTCTATTACTCTGAAGTATTACTACATATATCAACTAACAAAGCTCCAAATACCTAAATAAAAAACCTCTAACTCTTCCAAACCAAAACCACTAAAGGAATCCTACACAGAGATGCCCCTGCAAAACAGAACCAACCATTAGACAAGACTGAAACCTGCAACTTCTTAACTTTTATTCTCCAGTAAACTAAGTGACTAGAAATTGGTTGTAGTATATTCCTGGTAAACAATTTAATGACAGCCAACATTTGTTGAGAACTTAAGGTAAAACAACTGAAGGGTTTAAAAACCATGCCAAACTATCACAGTTAAGCAAGAGAGTCTATATCAGACTCTTGGTAGGAGTGACTCTGATGCCTGTACCTCTTCTAAGACACTTGCCATCTTAATTCAGTATGACTACTTTATGGCTTTTATTATAGACTCTGGATCAAAGACCTCTCCCCGATTAAGTGGTAGATGCCAGTCATCAGGGGGAAGCCCTGGGAAATCACCACAGTGGGCTTACTTCCAGGAGTCAGTCAATGCACAGAGGGGGATCTAGCCTCCCAAGAGCAACACCCCCATGCCCTGCCAGGAATCCTTTTTCTAATAATAATACAAAGCCCAGTTCCACACTTCTTACCGTGATATTCTTGATGATCTGCTGCACCAAGATGGCATTGGTTAACATATGAGTCCTGAGGGGTGCATGCTGAAGCAGCAGGCGAAGCAGCTGGCCCACAACAGGCAGCTCCTCAGGCCCAGCTCTGTTCACCCGCAGGCTCTGCAGCATCAACCGGAGGACTCGAGGCAGGAGAGCCAAGATGGAGACACAGACCCCCCACAGCTTGTCCCTACAACAGCAGACAAAAATGAGTCAGAGAGCCAACACACACAGAAAAAGTAACCTTTCCATATTTCCTAAAACTGAAAAATGTCCTTTTAAGAAACATGGTGTTTTCTGATAAAACTCCATAAATCAGAACTAGTAAGTAGGTTTCATCAGAGCTACTTTTAAGCAAATCCAATGAAGAACCAGGTGCTCACCCCAATTTAATGAGTTCTAGGAAGCCTAAGCAATCAGCACTTTCCTGGGCTTAACAGGACATTCTTAAAGCCCTGGTGATCACATATAACACAGAATTAGCCAAAGAACAGAATAATCTATGTACACTGTTCTCTACCACTGAACATTATTCAACTATTATACAGCAACAAAAATCAAGCTTAAGAATATCCCACTGATAAAAAGAAAAAGATGCCTGGCTCTGTCAGTAGAGCATGTGACCCTTGACCTCAGGGTCTTAACATTCAAGCCCCATGTTGGGGGTAGAATTTACTTTTAAACAACAACAACAACAGGAGCACTTAGGTGGCTCAGTTGGTTAAGTGTCTGACTCTTGGTTTCGGTTCAGGCCATGATCTCAGGATTGTGCAATTGAGCCCCACAATGGACTCCACACTCAGATCTCGAAGTCTCACAAATTCTTTCCCCCTCCCCTTGCCACTGCTCTCTCACATGGTCTCTCTCTAAGAGATAAATAAAATCTTAAAAAAAAATTCACGAAACTCTAAGCCTGTGACCTGAATTCTGAAGCCACTTCAATATTTTAAAGAGGGCAGATTTATGGAGAAAGATGTGCTTACAAGGAACCAAAACGGATTTCAGAAAGTAGCCAATTAGGGGACTATTACTGCAATACTCAGTCACGAAAGGCCAGAAATAATAAATCCAAATTTTAGTAAGCATCATTCTCTTGGTATTGTTATACAGCAGGAACAAAAATGTTTTATGATAAAGGTAAGTGGACTTGCAGCTAGCTAACCATAATCTAGAAGAGTGTCAATTAAATGGAGCAATTAAGAGTCTACTGGCTGCTAAAGGCCCTGACCTTAGTCTGTTACAGATTCTGTATCAGGAGTGCATAATCCTCCTAGTCCCCAAATCCTTCAGAGAATCTGACTACCTCCAGACATAGAAGTTGCAGTCCTTTCACAATCTGATCAACCTCCCCAACTTCATACACAGCAACTGCATCAAAGGTGGATACTGAATCCATCCTAAGCCAACCAGATCCTCTTATTTGGAGACTTTATTCAGCCTGTTGACTCATGCATAGCCAGGTTAGGATAGCCACATGCAAGGAGAAAAAAGCCAGACTGCAGACAAAGCTAATAAGGAGGCAAAGGCACAGAGATAATGACTACACAATCTACACAATCTAAAAGAAAATGCAGAGAGAACTACTTTGGTTCCTAAGGAGTTTCAGTTCCTGCTTCCACAATTCCTAGCCCTTGGGTTTTCGAAGTAATAGTCCGATATTCATTTTCTATTTTAACTTGAGTGGATTTCAAATAATTGCTGATCAAAACTGTGCTAAAAGGGCTCATAAATTCTATACAATACTAAATATAAATACAGTGGAATGGATCAATAAAATTTAGAACTCCACCTTAAAATACACAATTAAAACTGTCAAGCCAAAAAGATAGACATCTGGGAACCACAGGGAATAGAAGAAATACCATACGAACAGTCATTCCTAGAGTTTTCTAAGAGTTGTCATGAGTGTACTCATTCCAAGTGTACACATTCTACAAGTGTTTAAAGGATAGAACTGGGGGTCACCTGGGTGGCTCAATCAGTTAGGCGTCTGCCTTCAGCTCAGGTCATGATCTCAGGGTACCGGGACAGAGCCCTGTAGCCAGCTTCCTGCTCAAGGAGGAGTCTGCTTCTCCTTCTCCCTCTGGCCCTCCCCCTGACACTCCTGCTCTCTCTTGAGCACATGCACACTCTCATATAAATAAAATCTTAAAAAAAAAAAAAAAAAAAGGACAGAACTGGGACCAATGAAACTGAGGTTTCAGAACTCAAAGCTATAGGTTTTTTGTTTTGTTTTTTTTTAAGATTTTATTTACTTATTCGACAGAGAAAGAGAGATCACAAGTAGGCAGGGAGGGTAGGCAGAGAGGCAGGCGGGGGGTCGGGGGGAGCAGGGAGCCCAACGCGGGGCTCAGTCCCAGGACTCTGAGATCACGACCTGAGCTGAAGGCAGAGGCTTAACCCACTGAGCCACCCAGGCGCCCCTCAAAGCTGTAGTTCTAAAAACCACTTTAAAGAAACTGATGAAAGTTCAGTATTTTGTATACAATTTTTAGGAGTTCAGCTAACTCCACAAACTTCTGACATATTCCAAGTAGGTAACAGCAACCTCCCCTCTTCTACTCCAAACACAGAGAAATACAGATAAAATACTTTTTAAAAAAAAACACAAAAACAAAACACACAGCCAAGTTCCAGAGCCCGAATGGGTGAAATCTCTACATGCCAGAAGCCATTACAGAAGTCATATAAAGAGACCCCAAAAGACGTACAGAACTGGATGTGGGATTTTAGGGCTGGGTTTTCAACAGCTAAGTGTTAAAGCTGAAACTTCAGGCCCTAGGTGTGGGAGGCAGGGAGCCAGAACTGGCAGGCAGGAAAATGCACATGTAAAACTGACCCACAGGGAGGTCTCCATAATCTGCACCAAACTCTCACAAAAGATGCACTCAGAGAAAAAGTATACAATCCAAACCATGAGTTTGTTCAACCCCATGAAAAGCAATTTCCAGAGTCTCACCTGCTCCCCTACATAAGGGAGAATTCCCACACCAAGAATAAAAGAAAAAGCAGAACTGACAGGAACTTTAAAGTAATACCAATAAATCAGGAAAAAACAGGAATGACAAAAACCCAAGTAAAAACCCACGAGAGCAAAGAAAAGAACAGAGCTGATGAAATTAAAACTCAATAAAGTTACACAGAACATACAGCAAAGTGGAAGATGTTCAGAGGTAAAGGACAGATTGAGAAGCTCCCTTCATTTAAAGGAGGCTGTAAGAAAGAAGAGAAAAAATAGGGGAAATAACAGAAATTTTAAGAGCACTTCCCAACCTGAAGGAAAAACACCCAGTCTTCAGATCAAAGAGTACACTAAGTCTCAAGAAGCAAGTTAATAACAAATCTACATGAGGACACACTAAATCTGCAACACCACAAGGGTTAAGGAGGAAACAGTAAAACTGCAGAGAATAGATTACTACCTACAACCAAGAAGGCTGAGTGCCAGTAGATTTTTCATTTAATAGCAATGAGTCCAGAAGACGACAGTATAGTTTCTTCAAAGTCCAGTGGCCACGGTTTTTAACAACTCAAACAGGTCAAGCCTGATGTTTTGGCCAGCTCTTATGAAATCAAAGCCTCCTAGTAATTTGACTGGCATTCTCATTATTTATAACCTTACCAACACCTTCTCAGGGAAGGTAGGAGTAGCCCAAAAGGGAATTTAAACACCTAAGACTGGCTGACAACACATCCTTGTGACTAAGTAATGTCACCCCAAGAGATGCACAGAGTTCGGTATCAACCATTTCAGTATCTAGCATAAAACACTTAAAACTAAGCATTTTAAACAGGTAAAAAATATTTCATACACTGAATTTTGTTCCATCCAGCCACAGAAAGTCAAAAGTGGGATGTTTCTCCGTAAGAAATTATAAAAGATCTTTAAAAGTTCTCATCAAAGTATTCAATAAAGGGGCTGTATTTCAATGACAGGAAATAATAGCAACATACACATTTCATAAACTGGTACTCTTATTATAAAATTTTTTGAACCCTAAGAAGTTCCTTGGGATTTATAAAGCTTTTTCTTGACCTATCAGACCTAAAGTCTGATGATATGTAAGAAAATCATCATCAAATCTGTTATTTATGTATAAATTTTAAAGTCTATTTACAGTAAAATCCACTTTACACATATACACTTAGCAAAAAAAAATCTAAATGTCTGTTGACAGTAAAATGGGTAAGTTATTGTACGTTCATAGAACAAAATACTGTAGAGGAGGTGGTACTGGATGAATCACAGCCAATCATACAGCCCATATTTATAAACATTGTTACTGAAACATAGCCACACCCAATCATTTACATGTTCTCTGTTGCAGCTTTCCTACTGCCAGGGCACTGTTGAATAGTTCTGATTCTGACAAGAGACTTTATGGCATGAAAAACCTTAAGTATTTACTATCTCTTTAGAGAAAGAAGTTTGCTCAAGCCCTAGTATAGAGAAACAAAAATGAAGTAAGTTTCTGAATCAACATGAATGACTCACAAATGATGATGGCAATCAAATCATAAAAAATACACACAACAAAACTTGTATTGTTTATAAATGCACACAAAATTTTTAATAAAAAGGCAAGGAAATGATTAACACATATTAAAAACAAACCACAGGCTCAAAATGGCATCACTAACGTGAAGGCCCCGAGTCAGCAAACCAAGACTTAATACCTAACCTAACTGCAGTTTCAATCTCCACCCCCCCCAAGAAATGTAATCTTTAACCAGTCAACAAGGGAACTTTCTGATCAACACGAGGAAAAATTTACTGATAGACCCCTTCCATTCCATTCTCCTTGAGCGGGCATCCTGTCTAAATGATGGGTTCTTTGCTAGTAATTTCCTTTTTCCCATTCCTTGTCTACTTTAAAAAACTTTTCTATAGCCCTTGAGAGCTCCCCTCTACTTGCCAGATGGAATGCTGCCCAATTAATCAATTATTAAAGCCAATTAGATCTTTAAAATTTACTAAGGTGAATTTTTGTTATTTAACACACAAAAGTGATCTCTGGGGTGTGTAGGAGAAAGGTACTGTGCAAGGTACACAAAGTGTTTGCTGATGACGTTCTATTTCTGAACCTGGAGATTGGGTAAAAGGATGTTCAGTTTACACTTACTCTTTAAACTACATAAATGTTTCATACATACATATATGTTTATTTTTATGATATGTAAAATTAAAGAAACTAGAAAAATATCAAAATGTTAACAGGCAATAATTACTTTCTTATATTAATATTAGATTTTTTAAAATCTGTATTTCTATAAAATCTAGATTTCTATTAAAAAATTTAACAGGCATACCAAGAACATAGGATGAGAATACTTTTTAAAATTAAAGTGAAATATTCCAAACTATGCTAGAAACTTCAGTCTGAAGAGCTATATATAATAACTACACTATATAAGAGCTGAAGTAGTAACTAATACAAACACTAGCATCTTAGAAATTTTCCTTAAATCCAAGAATTTAAAACTTCTACCTGGTTAGCTCTAATAAAGCCCAAAATAAAATACAAAGGCTTGTAACTTATTAATAAGCGCATTCTTCTAAAGGTAGATAGAATATTTTTTCTTGCTAGACCTATAGCAACATTAATAAGGAAAGCTCCCAAGAAACTTTATGTCATTTAATTTTTCAAATTTGTAGCTTAAAGGAAAAAACAAGAAACTAAAAATTCTCATCACAATACAATAGGAATTTAAGAAAGAACCAAGAAAACGCCAGTTAGATTTACACATTCTGAAAGAGAATTTAGGATATTTCCCAAATCTAATTTTCTTTCACTCCTTTTGTTTTAATTTAAAAATTTTTTAATTTTATTTATTCCTATTTCTCTGGTTAGAGGGGTAGGTACAAAAAAAATTAAAGTTGAAGAATACAAAAACTATTACCTCTTTCTTAGATGTTCTGCTTCTCCTTTCTCTAAAGTGAGCAGAAAATAAAGAAGACTGTAGCAACAAGAAGCCAGAAATGGCAGGAGAGTCTCACTAAGTACACAGGTATGGTCCAGGAGCTTACAGATAACACCCAAAACACAGCCAGCTGTACTGTCAGGAATTACAGTCAACCCAACCTAGGCAGAGAAAAACGAGATTAATGACCTCTTTGCAACAGTCCCTCTCTCCAGGATAAAACCAAACCCCATTAACTGGAGAGTTAACCTAACATCACTTCTACTGAAAAACAGTACATACATAATACATGCCACCTGCCATACCTTAAGGTCCTGTTTTCCCTTAAGAATTTAATTACTGCATTAAATAACTTTGAAAGCATGCCAACTCAAGAAATATTATTAACCTAATCCACTAACTCCCCTCCATGACAAAGTCTACTAAAATTTTCAAGACATTACTATTTCTGATGGTCAGAAATACCATCGTTTAAGAGGATTATTTCATGCACCCTCCAAAAAATCTTGACACCAACAATCACATTTACATGATCTTTACTAGATTCTTCAGACTAGAAAACTCTAATATCTGGCACCACCCTTACCCAGGGTAATTAAATGTACAAACCAGAGTTCATTTTACAATTAGCCTTCCCCTGGCCTTTAATTTAGCTACTCATTCAGACATGACTAAGTAAAACACCCTGGATTAAGACATCACTATACTGAACACTTAACTGCTTCACTGCCCAAAAACCCCAATAAGGGACATCATAGTGTTTATATTCATCTGGACTCTACTGTAAACTTTCATTAAGGTATACTCTAACTTATAACTGTTACGTGTGCATGGTTTAAATCTCCTGGAAACTACTGTTGAGTCATCATGAAAGTCTACAGGCTCTGATCAGGCTGTCTGAATATAGTGGCCAAGATTGACTATCATGTTGATCTTTTAACTAGAATAATAAATGTAGTCAAAGGAGGGCTGTTGATCTTTTAACTAGAATAATGAATGTAGTCAAAGGAGGGCATAAATATCTGGAGGGGAGGTGAAAAGAAAAAAGGTAGGGATCCTTAGAGACACAACAAATAAGGATTGGAAGTTCGACAGCAGAGAGAGAAAAGAGTACTGGGAATTCAAAACAGTATTCTTCCAACTTAAGGGAAATAACATTTTAAAGGAGAAAAGGGGGTTGGAATGTGCCTATAAAATTACCAAACCAAGTGAGAGTGCCTAGAAGATAAAATATGGGAGCCGTCCCTTGCACTATACATAATTACAATAAGCCAAAGATCCAAGTATAAATATTAGAGGAAGCTAAAAAGCAAAAACCCAGGCATACCCAATGGGAATAAGGAACACCAACTGTCCAGAAAACAAGAGTCTCAAGGCTGAGCTCACCGCTTCTAGTGACCAGGCCTTGAGCCAACTCTTAGGTTACATCCTTACTTTAGAACCCCAATCTTTAAGGTATAAATTAGACCCCAGTCTGGATGCTGGATTGCCAATACACCAATACCAAGTACATGTTACTTAAAGCATTACAAGTCAGCAGAACCTCAGGTATAATTTTAGAGCCCTTCACTGCAGATGTAGGAAGTAAGATACTGGAAAAGGGGGAAATTCCCAAGGTCACAGAATTAATCAGTAACAGTCAGGAAAAACATCAAGATTTCCCAGTTCTTGTCACAGCATCATGCTATAAGGCCAGGGAATTATTAAGCTTAGAATTCTGGACATTCATTCTCTCCTCGCCCATGGCAAATCCACTATTAACCAAGAATTCTCTAAATTCTCTTATGTTTTTTTGAGTAGCAAAACAAAAAAAAATATAAGTATATTTACCAAATGCTTACTGATGGCACTCTGCAGGATGTCAAAGCTCTGGCTTCGGGCAGGGATAACCAATAAACTGTGACAAACTGTCTGTCAGAAGAGGAGAAAATCGGTAACTAAAACGGAACATTTTAGGTCAGAAACAAGCTCTACGATTTTTTTTTTAACCTACGTGCCTGCCCTATTATGTAATAGGAAACATCAAAAAATTACTCTGAAGATGCAAATGTCAAAAGTAAAACAACTGAGTCTCATATATGGGCTAATTTTCCAAACAATTCATTAATTAAACATTTACCGGACACAGAGCTAGCCCTATCAGGTGCCAGGCACAGGAATGAAAGACTGAGAAACTCCTGTCTCACAGCCCTAAAAAAGTAGCTTCAATCCACCAAGGTAGAGACTATATTTCTCCTAAAAAGTGCTACAACAGAAAGCTCTGAATGATGTGAACGAAGGGCTAACAAAAGCCATTTTTCCATTTCCATGTCTACACAAACACTTATGATCTAGAAACTACCAATATCCTGTTCAAATGAATTATAATGCTGCCTGCCTCCTATTCCCCAAAGGTAAAAGGAAGAGAACAGTCCACAGGAAAAGAAAATATAAGGAAAGTGGGAGTCAAATCCTTTGTATTTTTAATTTTGTAAGTTCTCAAGGAAACAAGAGGGAACGACAACATCCAGTCCTTCAGAGACATCATTACACGATTCCAGAAGCTGATGGAATGCAGTGCCAAGTGAAATATGTGAAAGAATCACATGCAAAGATAACGACAAGACTGGTGGAAATAAGAACATCACTCTAGGGCACTGGGTGTTGTGTAAGACTGATGAATCACAGACCTGTACCCCTGAAACAAATAATACATTATATGTTAATTTAAAAAATAAAAAATAAATTTAAAAAACTTTAAAAAGAGTATCATTCCAGCAAGAAGACAAACTAAATTCAAAGGAACTGTCAATCAACACTGAAAAATCAACAGCTCTATGCATTTCTCTATAAAACTCCTTATAGGGATGCCTGGGTGGCTCAGTTGTTAAGCAGCTGCCTTCAGCTCAGGTCGTGATCCCAGGGTCCTGGGACTGAGTCCCACATAGGGCTCCTTGCTCGGCAGAGACCCTGCTTCTCCCTCTGCCTGCCACTCTGCCTGCTTGTGCTCTCTGACAAATAAAAATCTTTAAAAAACAAAACAAAAACCTCTTATAAATTAATAGCACCCACAGTTTTCACATGGCAGTTTTTATTTTCTTTTATGCTTTTAAGTAACAATGTAAACAACATATTTCTAATGCCATCGTCCTATTTCACAACAAGCAGTGAATATTTTCATTAATAAAGGATAAATCACATTTGAAAAGGCCCACTTGCTATTGAATGATCACTTAATTCTTTTCTTTCCACCACCTCTTCCCTCCCGGAATAATTCTGTTCTAAAGCCACTGAGTGGGGATGCATCAGGTAAACATCAGCACTGGAGTAGGTTGGAGAGCTGCAGTGACCCAGGGAAGGCTATTCATGAATAAATAGAGGCACACTGTCCCCAATGAGTTGGGAGTTCAAATGAGGTCAGGAAGATGCCTACGTGGGACAAGGGTGGCACCAAAAGGAGATTAATTAGACAAAGTAATTGATCAAGTAAATTACATTAAGTATGACAGAAGCCAGAGTTTCTCACCTTCAGAAAAAGCAGGCACAAGGAAAAGAAGACAAATAGAATGAACCCTGTGGTATTAAACTGCTGATTCCTGTCCATGGCAGTTTGGGAGCACCAAGGACCAATAGCAATGACCACACCCAGGGTCCTCAAGTTGGTTTCAAAATACCATTCTCTATTTAAAGGAAAACTGGGCTTCTTAAAAAAAATACCTGATTGCAGGGTTGGGATGGGGAAAATAAAGTATGAATCGGGAACATTCTGTGGTACAAGAAAGTAAAGAAGTACTAAGAAAAAAATGAGCACATGCCAAAAGAACAAAGAAGCCACTAAATTTTATAGGGACTCACTGAGTACAACAAGAAACCATATTAACACAAATCAATAAACGAATGAAGACTAATAAAAAATGACTGGGATATTAACACTGTTTCCAAGTATCTCCTCGTAAATTATTTTTTTTTTAAATTTTATTTATTTATTTGACAGAGAGAGAGATCACAAGTAGGCAGAGAGGGAGGCAGAGAGAGAGGAGGAAGCAGGCTCCCCACTGAGCAGGGAGCCCGATGCAGGGCTCAATCCCAGGAACCTGAGATGAAGACCTGAGCCGAAGGCAGAGGCTTTAACCTACTGAGCCACCCAGGTGCCCCAACTCCTCATAAATTATTAATTACAAAGGAGAAAAAGTAAACAGTGGAGAAGTGGGCAGACAGCACTTAATCAAGTGATCAAAGCGAGTTATCTCTCTAAATGGGACAAAGGAAAAAACGCACCACCTGACAGGATGCAATCAGAAAACCACAGCATCACTTGTGTCGTATTCCTATCAAATTTGTATAGCCTGAATGTAACAATGAGGGAACATAAACCAAAATGGGAGGAAAATTTTACAAAATAACTGTCCCAATGTTCTTTAAAGTGTCAAGGTCAACAAAAGATAAAGAAATACAGAGGAACTATTCCAAATTGAAGGAGATTAAACAGACATTACAACTAAATGCTATGAATAATTTGAGGTGTTTTCTTTTGCTCCAAAGAACATTACTGAGGGGCACCTGGCTTGTTCAGTCAGCAGAGCATACAACTTTTGATCTCAGGATCATGAGTTCAAGCCCCACATTGGGCACAGAGCTTACTTTAAAAAAAAAAAAACATTATTGGGATAACTGGCAAACATGACTGAGGTCTGAGGATTAAATGACAACATAGCAATCTCAATTTCCTGATTTTGATGACTAGATTGTGGTTATATAAATGGAATGCTTGTTTGTAAGACATACAAGCTAAAGTACGGGCTATGGGCACTATGTCAGTCTATGAAAAAAAAAAAAAGTTCTTTGGGGGAGCCTGAATGGCTTACTCAGTTAAGGGTCTGCCTTTGTCTGGGGTCATGGCCCCAGGGTCCTGGGATTGAGCCCCACATTGGGCTCCCAGCTCAGAGAGGAGCCTGCTTCTCCCTCTCCCACCCGTGTGCTCTCTCTCCCTACCTCTCTCAGATAAATAAAATCTTTTAAAAAAAAGTTCTTTGAACTGTAGTTGTAATTTCTCTAAGTTTGAATTTGTTTCAAGATAAAGGCAAATAAGAAAGGGGAACCCTCCTACACTGTTGGTGGGAATGCAAGCTGGTGCAGCCACTCTGGAAAACAGTATGGAGATTCCTCAAAAAGTTGAAAATGGACCCAGCAATCGCACTACTGGGTATTTATCCTAAAGACACAAAGGTAGTGATCCTCAGGGGCACATGCACCCGAATGTTTATAGCAGCAATGTCCACAATAGCCAAACTATGGAAAGAACCTAGATGTCCATCAACAGATGAATGGATAAAGAAGATGTGGTATATATATACAATGGAATATTATGCAGCTATCAAAAGAAACGAAATCTTGCCATTCGCAACGACATGGATGGAACTGGAGGGTATTATGCTGAGCGAAATAAGTCAATCAGAGAAAGACAATTATCATATGATCTCTCTGATATGAGGAACTTGAGGGGCAGGGTGGGGGGTTGTGGGGGGTAGGGAGGGAAAAATAATGAAACAAGATGGGATGGGGAAGGAGACAAACCATAAGAGACTTCTAATCTCATAAAACAAACTGAGGGTTACTGGGGGGTGGGAGGGTAGGGATAGGGTGGATGGGTTATGGACATTGGGGAGGGTTTGTGCTTTGGTGAATGCTGTGAAAGATGTAAGCCTGATGATGCACAGACCTGTACCCCTTGGGCAAAGAATAAAAATAAAATTTAAAAAAAAAAAAGATAAAGGCAAATAAGCGGTGCCTGGGTGGCTCAGTCGTTAAGCGTCGGCCTTCGGCTCAGGTCACGATCCCAGGGTCCTGGGATCAAGCCCTGCATCAGGCTCCCTGGTCAGCGAGAAGCATGCTACTCTCTCTCCCACTCCCCCTGCTTGTGTTCCCTCTCTCGCGTCTCTGTCAAATTTAAAAAAAAAAAAAAGATAAAGGCAAATAAATAATATAAATAAATGTACATGCACACTCACCAACATATATATATACAGTCCTCATGTTTGCAACATTACTGTTAACAGAAGCCTGCATATATCAGAACTCTCTATTACTGTAGAGTTCCAGAACAAGCAGTTAATCTCGTCCAATGTAGAAATTGAGGGTTTTCAAAAATATATATATACAAAAAAAGAACTTATTTTTAAGGAGATTTTATGTATTTAATTTCTAGGTGGAAATATTTTTCTACCTAATTTCACCAGAATATAAACAAAATGGCATGTACCTAACACTTCTTAAACATTTTTTAATAAATTTATTTGACACAGAGAGAGAGAGAAATCAGAAGTAGACAGAGTGGCAGGCAAAGGGAGAGGGAGAAGCCGGCTCCCTGCTGAGCAGAGAGCCCAATGTGGAGCTCAATCCCAGGACCCTGGAATCATGACCTGAGCCAAAGGCAGACAGACGCTTAACTGACTAAGCCACCCAGATACCAGTCATTTTTACTGCTGTATTAAAATGTTAAAAAATTATTAAAAGACTAAAATTCAGAGAGATGCTTTCATTTCCCAACAAAATTACATCAAAGAATGTAATTACAGAATGAAAATTTCCACATACAATCCAAATCAGAAGAAAATGTCATTAGATTTAACTTGGACAGATTACATTCTACCCTTCCCCTGTTGGCAGTCTCTCAACAATTATCCACCAGTAATACAAAAGGTAAAAAAGAGACATGACAGCCCACCTCTCTTCTAAGGTTCTTTCCTTACCCCATTATTCCTTTAAGTACATGGGTAGATGGGGGAACAAACTCACTTTACTCAAGCTGACTTTATTTATAGTATTGGAAACCATGCTTCCATGGGAGTCCTTTGGTGCCCCACTTGTTTTCCTACTATCCCAATAATTGCTTAATTACCATAGCTTTATAGTAGGTATCTGGTAAAATAGACCCTCTAGCTTTATGTTTATTCAACACTGTCTTGCTATTCTTGGTCCTCTGCATTTCAATATAAATTTTGGAATCACCTTTTCAATTTCCACAAAAACATCTACTCTGATTTGGATTACATTGATCTATATATACTGTAGATTAATTTAGGAGACCTACTATTTTTACAATATTGGAATCTCCCAATCCATGGCATGTACTTAGGTCATCTTTAGTATCTCTCAATAAATTTGAGAGTTTCCACTGTCTTCAGAGATCCTCAGCAATTCTTTGGTGAAATGCCCCTTTAATCTATATTTATAGTCTGGTTTGTGTATCTCTATTACTAAGGTAGTGCCGTCAGAGGTCTCCAATGAGAACTGGTGTGTCCACTGAAGCCCCAATCCACTTCCAGGCCAGGAACTTTACCCAATCATTATTACTTGAGCACTGTGAGTCACACAGGTTATAATGACTTAGCTGTTAAGCCTCTGTGCTTCTGCAGCTTAAGAATTTAGGAATGCCAGGGATGGAGGGGAATCCAACCTTTCTGAAGTCCATTGAGTCTCCCAATTTTTTCAATTCAGTCTTACAAGATAGTCAAGAGGTTGGCAGGATTTTCTGTCCTCCAATACAGGCCATTTGACGAAGCCAAATTCTTATCCTCTCGCTAAGACAGAGCTCCAACATCCTGAGGTATGTTGCTAAAAACAAAGCTATGCATGTGCATGGAAAAATTCTACAAGGCCAAAGGATAAACAGGAGCTATGAGCAAAATAATTCCCAAGGCTCAAAGAGAGAAGAGAGATGTTTAAGTTCTAACCAACGAAAACAGTCTTCATAGAAGACTAGGTTTATTCGGATGGTGCTTAGAATGAGAACACTAATAGTAGGGATAAATTAGCACAATGGCAGTGTTGGAAGTTTTTTCTGTAAAGGGCCAGATAGTACATACTTTAGGCTTTGCAGGGCACATACATATTGTCACATATTCTTGGGGTTTTTTTTCAAACAGTGGTTAAAAAAAAAAAAAGTAAACACCACTCTTAGCTCCAGGGTGCTACAAAAACAGGGCCAAACTAGTTTTAGCCTATAAGCTGTAATTTATTGATCCTTGACTTAGTAAAGGTTACTTGCTCTAATAAGCCACCCTGACAAAACTTAAAAACAAGTCTCAAAAGGATAAAGCTGATACTCAAGTAACTTGACTGCCTCCCAGAACAAAACAAAACACTCCAACATAATCTAACACATAAAATTTCCACTGTCCAACATGCACTCAAAAACTAACAAGCATGACAAGGAGCTTAAAAATGTGCTACATAACTAGGAGAAAAACCAATCAACATAAATGACACGACAGAATTAGCAGATAAGAACTTTAAAACAACTATTATTATATATCTGTTCAAGATACAGGAGGACCACCTGCCTGGCTCAGCTACTACTGCATGCGACCCTTGATCTTGGGGTTGTGAGTTCGAGCCCCATGTTGGGTATGGAGATTACTTAAAGAAAAAAAAAAAAGTTAAAGAAAAAGGCAGAGAGGGAACCTGGGTGGCTCAGTTGGTTAAGCCACTGCTTTTGCTCAGGTCATGATCCCAGGGTCCTGGGATCAAGTCCCACATCGGGCTCCCTGCTTGGCGGAGAGCCTGCTTCTCCCTCTCCCTCTGCCTGCCGCTCTGCCTACTTGTGCTCTCTCTGTCAAATAAGTAAATAAAATCTTAAAAAAAAGAAAAGAAAAGAAAAAAGCAGAGCTAAAAAATACATTATCTAAAATTTAAAATTCACTTGTAGGTCTCTGTTCATAAATGACATGACTGTCTATGTAGAAAATCTTTAACGACTGACAAAAAAATTCCTGGAATAAGTAATTATAGCAAGGTTACAGGATACAATGTGGACTATATAAAAGTCCATCACTTTCCAAATACCAGCAATGAACAAGGAGAATTTGAAATTAAATTTGTACTAGCACCCCAAAAAAACAGAAACGGTCAGAAATAAACCTAACAAAATATGTACAAGATCTGTATGAGGAAAACTACAAAATTCTAATAAATGAAATCAAAGAACTAAAGAAATGGAGGTATTTCATTTCATGGGATAGAAAGACTCAATAATGTCACGATGTCAGTTCTTCCCAACTTCATCTATAAATTCAATGCAAATCCAATCAAAATTCCAGTAAATCATTTTGTGGATATCAACAAACTGATTTCTACAAGTTTATTTAGACAGGCAAAAAACCCAAAATGGCCAACACAATATTGAAGGAAAAGAATAAAGTTAAAGGATATGATACTACCCAACTTCATAAATCACTATAAAGCTATAGTAATCAAGATACTACAGTACTGGTGAAAAAACAAAGAGATTAATGGAACAGAACAGAAAACCCAGCAATAGTCAGACCCATATAGTCAAGGGATCTTTGACAATGAAGCAAAGATAAACTTTTCAACAAATGGTGCTTTAACAATCCATATGTAAATTAATCTAGACTCTTCACAAAAATTAACTCAGAATGGCTGAGACCTAAACGTAAAATGCAAAATACAAAACTATAATTGACTTAGAAGATAACATAGGAGGAAAAACCTAAATGACCTTAAGCATGGTGATGACTTTTTAGATACAACACCAAAGGCATAATGCAGGAAAGAAATAAATGATAAGCCGGACTTCATTAAAATTAAAAAATTCTGCTCTGCAAAAGATAATGTCAAGAGTATGAACAGACGAGCCATAGACTGGGAGAAAATCTTTGCAAGAGACATATAACCAAGTAAGTACTGTTACCCAAAATATTTAAACACTTAAAACTCAACAAGAAAACAACCCAATTAACATATGGGCAAAAGACCATAACAGATAAGTCACCAAAGACATATGGCAAATAAACATATGAAAGGATACTCCACGTCATATGTTATCAGGAAAATCAAAATTAAATAATGAGAAGCTATACATCTATTAGAATGGCCAAAATCCAAAACACTGACACCAAATACTGGTGAGGATCTGGAGCAACAGAAACTTATTCACTGCTGGTAGGATTGCAAAACGGTACAACCACTCTGGAACAGTGTGGTGTTTCTTACAAAATTAAATACACTCTTATATGAACCAGCAACCGTTCCCTTGGTATTAACCAAAGGAGTTGAAAACATGTCTACA
Source organism: Ailurus styani (assembly GCA_002007465.1). Classification (NCBI taxonomy): domain Eukaryota; kingdom Metazoa; phylum Chordata; class Mammalia; order Carnivora; family Ailuridae; genus Ailurus; species Ailurus styani. The sequence goes on along the minus strand of LNAC01000163.1, from coordinate 2,508,958 downwards.
TAAAAACCTACACATGGATGTTTATAAACCTATGCAGCTTTATTCATAACTACCAAAATTTGGAAGCAAAACAGATGTCCTTCAGTCAGTGAACAGATAAACTGGTACATCAAAGTAATATTATTCAGCACTAAAAAGAAATGAGCTATGAAGCTATGAAAAAACATGGAGGAATCTTAAAGAATATTACTAAGTGAAGTAACAACCAATCTAAAAAGGCTATATCCTGTACAGTTTCCAAATATATGACATTCTGGAAAAAGCAAAACTGTAGACAGAGGGGGGGAAAAATCAGTGGTTGTCAGGGGTTGGGAAGCATGGAGGATGAGTAAGCAGAGCACAGAAGATTTTAGGGCAATAAAGACACTCTGTAAGAGATTAATGGATAATCTGGTGTTATACACTTGTCCAGATCCACAATATGTGTAAAACCAAGAGTGAACCATAATGTAAACTGTGGACTTCGGGTACTTACATCAATATAGAATCATTAATTATAACAAATGTACCACTCTGGTGGCGGATGTTGATAATGAAGGAGGCTACGCTATGAGGAGGAGGTGGCTATGTTGATAGTGGAGGAGGAAGGACTGTATAAGGGGACTGTATAATGGAAATAACCTGTTCCTTTGCTTCAATTTTTCTGTGAACTTAGAACTGCTCTTAAAAAAAACTTAAAAAAAAAAAACAAAAAAACCTTTGGTTGTATTTAAGAGCAGATTAGATAATGCAGAAAGATCACTGAACTTGAAGACAGCTTACTTCCTAAAGAGAGAGGGGTTAAAAAAAGTCTCAAACGCCTACAGGAAAATGTCGAGAATCTAACATACATGTAATTGGGAGTCCAAAGAAGGGGACCCGAAACATTATTTTGAAGGAATAACTGACATTTTTCCCTAACACAATAAATTATATGCCTTAAAAAACATTTGGCAAACAACAAGTTAATTAAAAAAAAAAAAAGAAAGAAAGGGATGCCTGGGTGGATCAGTCTTAAGGTTAAGCATCTGCCTTCTGCTTGTGCCATGATCCCAGAGTCCTGGGATTGAGTCCTGCATTGGGCTCCTTGCTCAGCAGGGAGCTTGCTTCTCCCTCTGCCTGCTGCTCTCCCTACCTGTGGGCATTCTCTCTCTGATAAATAAATAAAATCTTAAATAACACCAAGGCATTAACACAAGCAAACTGCTGAAGAAAGTGATAAAAGGATTATCTTGAAAACATGTAGGAAAAACATGTACAGAAAAAAAAGACATACAGAAAAACAAACATTAGAATGACCTTATATAATATCATGACACATTATATTATGATATGAAGTATAGTACAGTTTGAAGGTAGGCTATCTTAAGTCAAAGAGCAAACACCTAAAAACATAAAAGAGGGCGCCTGGGTGGCTCGGTGGGTTAAAGCCTCTGCCTTCGGCTCAGATCATAGTCTCAGGGTCCTGGGATCGAGCCCCACATCCAGCTCTCTGCTCAGCAGGAAGCCTGCGTCCTCCTCTCTCTCTGCCTGCCTCTCTGCCTGCTTGTGATCTGATCTCTCTGTGTCAAATAAATAAATGAAAAATCTTTGGGAAAAAAAAAACATAAAACAAAGAGGCACAGCTAATATGCCAAGGTGGAGATAAAATGGAATGCTAAAAATACTCAAACTATGAAAACAACAAATCATGGTATCTTACTACAACAGGATACCACACAGCAATGAAAACAATGAATGACTGCTTACACATTAATATACAGATAATTTTTTTGATTTATTTAAATTCAATTAATTAACACAGTATATTTTTAGTTTCAGAGGTAGAGTTCAGTGATTCATTAGTCTTGTATAACACCAAGTGCTCATTACATCACGTGGCCTTCTTAATAACATACATAACTTAAAGAATATACTGAATAAAAAGCAAATTACTGAAAAATATTTCACTTTTTAAAAGTTTAATACAATGTAAATCTAAACATTATAGTTTGGAGTTATGTGCTAATATGGTAAAACTATAAAGAAAGAAGTGTGATAAAATTTAAAACAGTGTTAACTCTGAATGGAAAGGGGTAACACACACATTTCAAAAATAAAAATGTTCAGGGACACCTGGGCGGCTCAGTTGGTTAAGTGTCTAACTTGATTTCAGTGCAGGTTGTGATCTCATGGGTCATGGAACAAGCCCAATGTAGGGCTCCATACTCAGCGGGGAGTCAGCTTTAGAACTCTCTCCCTCTGCCACTCCCCCCACTCTCTCTCTAAAATAAATCAATCTTTAAAATATAAAAAATAATAAAAATAAAAATGTTCTATTTCTTAAAATGGATTTATGGGGGCACCTGAGTGGCTCAGTGGGTTAAAGCCTCTGCCTTCAGCTCAGATCATGATCTCAGGGTCCTGGGATCAAGCCCCGAATCAGGCTCTCTGCTCAGCACAGAGCCTACTTCCTCCTCTCTCTCTCTACTTGTGATCTCTCTCTCTGTCAAATAAATAAATAAAATCTTTTTAAAAAATGGATTTATGTTTTATTATTATCCTTAGCTTATCCATGTTAAATATTCTTTTACAATCATCCAATACTTTGTAAATGACAATTAATGTTTACCTTATAGCCTTTCATTGGCTCTAGAATAGAAGTCTCCATTTGTGGTGGTTTTTTTGCTTTTGTTTTTTGTTTTTTTAAGATTTTATTTATTTACTTGACACAGAGAGACAGCGAGAGAGGTAACACCAGCAGGGGGAGTGAGTGAGGGAGAAGCGGGCCTTCCCGCAGAGCAGGGAGCCCGATGCGAGGCTCGATTCCAGGACCCTGGGATCATGACCTGAACCAAAGGCAGACGCTTAATGACTGGGCCACCCAGGCACCCCTAGAAGTCTCCATTTGTGAAAGGTATCTCTGTACAGAGATTTGTTTCCTTTGTGATCCTTCCCTGTTAACTACAGTTTCCATCATTAACAGAAAAGACACAATTCTTCCTTCAGTGCTCAGAAGGAATAATCACAGATACTAAATGAAAATGGCAAGGTCCAGGGCGCCTGGGTGGCTCAGCTGGTTAAGTGATTGCCTTTAGTCATGATCCTGGAGTCCCGGGATCGAGTCCCACATCGGGTTTCCTGCCAGCAGGGGGTCTGCTTCTCCCTCTGACCTTCCCCCTCTCATGCTAGCTCTCTTTTATTCTCTAAAAAAAAAAATCTTTAAAAAAAAAAAAAAGAAAATGGCAAGGTCCAGATTAGTGGATAAAGTATGTTATTTCTATAAAATAAAACCAAAATAATATATTTAAGTCACTCATGAAAACTGACATCTCAAAGAATGTATTTAGAAACTGGGAAGAAAAAAATGGGTGGCTGAGAGGGAATGGAAGAAGACTTTTTAATATCTTCCATTCTGAACTGTATTTTGTGAATAATGCTAAAAAAAAGTCTGATTTTTAAAAAAAAATTCACTTTGGCCGAGGCAGGTAAAATTACAGAACTGAGCAATCCCACTGTCCTAAATAACTTGTTCAAATGAAGTAATTAAAAATAAAATTTTATATTAAGAATGTCAAAACCTATGTGTATTTCAAGTATTTTTACATGAAAAGGCCAACTTAAATAACACAATTCATACAAAAGAAAACTGAAATCTTCACTTAAGAACTTCAAAAACAAAAACTTATCTTTCATATTTTTCCTAATTATGTCTTAACATTTCAAAGGCAGCAACCTGGAAGTTTAATACACGTCCTTCCCAAGTGTTACTTCAGAAATACACCTGGTAACATTTTTATGACAATTTTACCTTGGCTTTACACATTTGATGTGCTTATGAAAAATCTGAATTATCAGAATAAGATTGTATGACTTGTCCAAGTTATAAAACTAGACAATGGCAAATCAATGCCTGGAATAGGGAGCCCACTAATCCCCATACAGTGCTTTCTCAAATACATCACGATGGTTTAAATACATTAGATACACTCTGTCCTTTAAAACTACTCTTACTGGGGCCCCTGGGAGGCTCAGACAGTTAAGTATCTGCCTTCAGCACAGGTTGTGATCCCAGGGTCCTGGGATGGAGCCCCACACTGGGCTTCCTAATCAGCTGGGAGTCTGCTTCTCCCTCTCCCTCTGCCCCTCCTCCTACTCACGCCCTCCCTCACTTGGTGTCTCGCAAAAATAAAACTTTTTTAAAAGTATAATTTTTTTTTTAATTAAAAAAACAAACAAACAACTGTTACTATTGTTGTCAAGCCCAACCCCACCACTAATCCAGTATTTAAGGCCTTAAGCTTAGGAGAGAGACCTGTTTTAGCTTTCTTCATTTACCATGGAGTAGATAAAATTTCAGATGCTAAACCAATTCATTATTTCTTTTCACTTTTTAAAATCCAGTACTGGGCACCTGGGTGGCTCAGTGGGTTAAGGCTCTGCCTTTGGCTTGGGTCATGATCTCAGGGTCCTGGGTTGGGGTCCTGTATAGGCTCTCCTCCTCTCTCTCTGCCTACTTCTCTGCCTACTTGTAATCTCTCTCTGTGTCAAATAAATAAGAAATCTTTTTAAAAAATAATGAATTAAAAAAATAAAATCCAGTATTATTTTTTTAGATTTTTTTAAAAGCTTTTTTTAGATTATTTTTTTAGATTTATTTATTTGACAGAGAGAGACAGCAAGAGAAGGAACACAAGCAGGGGGAGGAGAAGGAGAGAAAAGTAGGCTCTCTGCTAAGCAGGGAGCCCAATACAGGGCTTGATTTCAGGACCCTGGGATCATGACCTGAGCCAAAGGCAGATGCTTAATGACTGAGCCAACCAGGTGCCCCTAAAATCCAGTATTTTTTTTAAAAGATTTTATTTATTTATTTGACAGACAGAGATCACAAGTAGGCAGAGAGAGAGGAGGAAGCAGGCTCCCTGCTGAGCAGAGAGCCCGATGCAGGCCTCGATTCCAGGACCCTGAGATCATGACCTGAGCCGAAGGCAGAGGCTTTAACCCACTGAGCCACCCAGGCGCCCAAAATCCAGTATTTTTGAAGAACCTACATATAAACACAATACCAGGCACTATGGCAATAAAGAGAAGATAAATGTAACTAGCACACTTAAGTATTATGATCAGAGTCTATCTATAAAAGGCACAGTCCTAACAGAAAAAACATTAAGGATATACAAAAAAGAATAAAAGAAGTAAGTATCAGATCAGCTGAATAAACTCAAATGGTATATCAACAAAACAGAAGTAGGTTGTAACTTGAATCTGGAGACCACCTTATTGAGAACAATAACGAAGAGGTTTAAAAAAAAAATCCGTTGGACTAACAATTATGAACTATAAGAAAAGATTATAGTCAGTGCCCTCACCAGAGGCCTTCTGAATCATTAAAAGAAAATTAGCCAGCAGAGAACATAGTATCAGAATTTGCAAAAAAAGGTTTGAAATCAAAATTACTTGAGATGACATAAGTGCATTCCTACTGGGCAAGCATTTTTCATGCAGGAAAGGAAACTGAAGAAATAAATAATAGAAATTAATTATTACAGAAATGTGTTAGAGACTCAAATCCTTAGTACCAATGTTTATAATGTTTTTGCATATTTAGTTTACGTATTTGTAACATATATGACAATTTGGCCTATTATGGTAAAAGTTCAGCCTAATAATTCCAATTTAAAACATGTAATTAATTTAGAATACAGACTTGTGATTTTAACTTGATTTTTACTATAAGCAATAACAAAACTTAAGTTATTAAGATTTATCATAAAGTTTCACTTATTATATTTATTTAACATTTGTGAAGGTCTATCAGAAAACTGAACTACTTAACAATTACTGAATATACTTAAAAGTTATTTAAATGCTTTAAAATTTAAAATTTAAAAAAATTAAAAAATGCTTTAAAATTTTAACTAAGTTTGTAAAAGGAATAAAATATAACCAAAGTCCCATTTTTAAAGATGGCTTAAATTTATTACATTTATCTTAAAAATAAGATTTATAGGTTGAACTTTAAAACTTAATGAAAGTGAGGGTTTTAAATTAACTTTAAAAACTATGTACTGATTCTCAAAACCAAAGGAACTGCAAAATAATCTTTTCTGTTTTTTAAAGAACACTACCTTTGAGGTTACCAAATCCAAGTAGTCTTACTCATCCTTCAATTCCTGAGTCAAATTCTCCCTCTTCCATAGAACCATCTATCCTATTCTGTGCTAGATAAAAGAAAACAAATTTGTCTCTACGATTCAAATTGCTAATTTATTCTATTCTAGTAGTGCAATCTATAATCCACAACACTCCTCTTTTAGAAACAGATCTCCTATCCAAGATCATAAGCACTCTCAGAACATGGATCGTGTCTTATACTACTCTCTATATCTACGACTATCTCCTATAAAGCAATCCTAATATATAGTAACAATCATTAAAATTAATGATTTTAATAATCATGAGTCTCTTTTTAAATGCATTATTACCTCTGTTACATCCCAATGATGTAAAAATTGATCCAAGTCAGTAAGGTAAAGAAGCACAGGGGAAAGCTGTGTCTGGATGACATGAGGAACTCCTCGAAGGCTCTGAAGCCAAGTCAACTCCTCTTTTGAAAACCCTAATTTGGGTATAAAGACAATTAAAAAAAAAAAACAAAAAACAAAAAACCACAAAGCAAATGACATTCTTCATTTTTTTTTTAACAGACACGAATGTACCTTCAGGTTAAATTATCCTTCGAGCTTTGTTTTCTCTGAATTTCTTCATTTCATGTATTTTAAACAATGAATTGGTAGCAATGGAGGCAGTAAAATTAATAGAATTATGTACACAAAGACTGTGATCTGACCCAATATATGATACCGCAAAAAAACAGGTTTTACCCCTTATATTGGGAACTTTACCAATTTCACTTTTTTTTTAAAGATTTTATTTATTTATTTGACAGAGAGAGAGATTACAAGTAGGCAGAGAGGCAGGCACACTGAGCAGATCCCATCCCAGGACCCTGAGATCATGACGTGAACCGAAGGCAGAGGGTTTAACCCACTGAGTCACCCAGGCACCCCACCAATTTCACTTTTTAAAAAATGTGAAAGGCAAATGCTTTCCCCTTAATGGTAAGTTTAAAATAGCAAATCAACCAGTAAAATGATATATGACTTCATACATATACTATCTCTATATTTTCTTATATAATAGCCCTTCAAATGTTTTAAAACTACACTATCCCTCCTAAACCTTTCTGGATTTTTTTTTTAATAATACATGTGTAGTTCCTTCAACTATACCTCATACAACAAAATTTGATTCTCTTACCACCCCTATTACACTTGATCTAACCAACACAGACAACCTGACGGTCTCTCCTGAAAGACAGAGCTCAGAAAGAATACCAGCGATGTGGTCTGCTTTGATGTTCAGATCACTATATTTCCAGGACACAGCCTAAAGAGTCCTCATGTAATTTGATGGCCACATCACGCTACTGACTCCTAATGGGCTTTCCAAAACCACTAAACCTTCTGACTGGTAATACTATTAAAATTTCAAATAATCTCATCTTCATCATTCAAATATAAAACAAAAATGGTGAAACAGTACAATCATTTAAAACAATAGTAATACTTATACACCTAGCTTATAACATTTCTAGACTCATTAATTTTGCTTTGAGAGCAAATGGAATGTAGAAAATGGCTAATCGAAACCTGATGTACATTCCTATCAAGTTGAACATTTTAAACATGTTTAAGATGGATATTTGGGGACACTTGGGTGGCTCAGTCAACTAAGCAGCTGCCTTCAGCTCAGGTTTTGATCCCAGGGTCCTGGGATCAAGTCCCGCACTGGACTCCCTGCTCAGCATAGAGCCTGCTTCTCCCTCTCCCCCTGACTGCCACTCTACCTACTTGTGCTTTCTCTCTGTCAAATAATAAATAAGATCTTTAAAAAATATATATGGATACTAGTTCATCAATTTTTTAAAGTATGCAATGGGGTTTGCATCTGGCTATCTGAAAGAGTCAAGTAGGGGCTCCTAGGTGGCTCAGTCAGTTAAGTGTCTCCCTTCGGCTCAGGTCATGATCCCAGGGTCCTGCTCAAGAGGGAAGCATGCTTCTTCTCCCTCTCCCCCTTCCCCTCTCCCCACGCGTTCTCTCTCTCTCTCTCTCTAATAAAATCTTAAAATTTTTTTGAAAAAGAGTCAAGTATATCCAATTCACTGTAAACCAAGATAATAAAGCTGAGCAATAAGACTAAGAAAGAAAACTATAATCATATGATATTCAAATAATCCTTGGAATACTCGTACTCTGAGAAATTTAACATAAATCATGTATTCCCTGCCTCAAGAGCCTGACAATGGAGGAAGAGTTCCACTTATTAGTCAACAAAAATTATTTCAAGATAAACAGATTATCATCTTCAAAACTTAGACCCAAACAGCTAAGACAGCAAATCTTAGAATTTTCATGCTAGGTTTTGCCTTTCCTTAATTTGGCAGGTGAATGTCTTTACCTGTAAGTGTTGAAAATAAGAAGCTGAAATAGTCCACGTCACTCATCAACCAGTCTTTAACAGAATACTTCCATCCAGAAAATGATGATCTATAATAAACAATGGGAGAATTATTACTTTTCTAGAGTTGAAGACTCTAGAAAAAGAGCACAAGTATATAACAATTTTTCTTTACTGAAAACAAATCTGCATTAATAAATTAAAAACCTATAGTATATATTCACTTTATATGTAAGGGCTCAAGTACTATAATATGGAAAAACTTAACTTCTAATATATTTATTTTTATGTAAAGTTTTCATGAAAAAGCAAAACTGTTCCATATATGTGGTATAACCTAAAAAATTTCCAAACCACATGAAAATCAGACACCAAGGAGCCAAGATGAAGTTTCGCTTTTCAGTAGTAGGTATAGCTGCTACCTGCTTTATAAAGTCTCACCTTGCTTACTCAAATGAGTTAAGTTTAAACAAGCTCCAGCTCCCTACCTAACTAAACAAAAACTATCTTGATCAGGTAAAGAATATTCCTTGTAAAGCCACTCTACGATAATTATGTGTTCCTATACTTTGCAAAACTGTAACTGGGCCTACTTCATAATAGTGCACCTCAAGTACTGGTAGGGTACTTAAGGGAAATAGCAAAATGTAAAACAGCTTCTCATTAAATGAGGATTATCTGGTTCCTACTATGGGATCAGTTTCTAGTGATTCCTTTAAAAACTCTCTTCAAGTTAAAGCTAAGAAAAAGACAGCAAATTTCAGGCTTAGATATGTCAGAAAAAAGGGGTTGGGGGGATGCTGAGAATATCAGATCCAACAAACTGAGAGTACAAATTTTATCACAGCTAGCCAAATAAGTATCTGACAAAATTAGGAGTTTCTAATTCGACTAGAAGCACTTAATTTTTTTTTTACTGTTAAAACAGTTGTGTTTATATTTACTAATATTCTTTAAATCTGGAGAGTTAAAATAATGGAAATACCCTTCTAAGTATTATTCCCACAATAAGCAAAGGACTATGGAGGGAATATAAAAAGGTAAAAGTTACAAGAAAGTCAGAAATACACAATGGAAAGCAGTATGAAAATGGTAGTTAGAAAGCAAACTAATACACTTTTGAACCCAGTGAAAACACGAATCAACTGTGCCATCCAGTGGCTAAAAGAGGTAGCAAATCCATTTAAGAGTCCACTTTGAACAAATGATAAGCAACATATCATAAAGTCCTTAAAATTATGCCCATATGTACTGTCCAAGCCAGAATACTTCTGAGAGTCAGATGGGACAAAAGAAGTAAAGTGAATCTGTTCCTGGAAGAGCAGGTCATGTATTTACCACTTAAAACCCAAGCCAAAATTTTTTAGTCCCAAAATTCCTCCCTTGTCAAAGATTTTTATCTACCTTTCAACATTTATGTCTTATGTGTCCCAATCTAGCTGTAAATAAACTAGGGGCAGAAAGGGTAAGGAATGAGCAAAAGCAAGTGGAAAAATACAAGTAGAATGCTATGGGGAGAAATTAAACTCTAAAAAACTGTAAGTGGACAATAAAAAAGGTAGGGGCAGCAACTCTACACTTTTCAAAAGATAAAATGAGTATCAACAGTTTTCACTTGATGGGTTTTTCACACATGAAACAAACTACTATTCTTCTCTCTGACAAACAGGGCGTCAGAACTACAAAACCTAAATTGAACTTGATCTCACAATCCAATTAATGTAACAGGAAAAAAAAATAGAATTAAAGGAATATTTCAGGAAAATTTACCTGCAAACAGTGCGCAAGACAGATAGGATATTATAACAGTACAGGTAGAAGATTATTTAAAAAACAGCTGGCTAGTTTACAGTCATGGTCAAGGACAGAAAGCGATATTTTGAAGAGGAAACCAGAAATAAAATAACCCAGTGTATGTCTGAAGGAAACACATTATTGTTAAATTCTGAATCTAGGAATTGATACAACGATAATGTCATTGGCCCAAGAAAGTTGAGAAGTCCTTTGTATTATTTTTTAAAAGAGAGATTAATTTGAATGGGAATAATACACCTACAGAAAGAGAAGTCTACCTAATAGACTTTGCAAAAAGCAAAATTTAACTTGGACTTTTAGCTACCATGACAACCTGCTGTTAATGATTATGAACGCCTACTATTATTTGTAAATTTATTTTCTCAACAGTTACTACAAATCTCCACAAGAAAAAAGTAGAAGTTTGAAAACATCCTTGACAAAAATTATTAAGCAAAGTGAATTATAACTGATGTTAAGACATTAAATACAACTTTCAAGGAGAATTGAGTTTCAAAAAGTGTTCAAAAAGTTATTTTAAATCAATTTTAAAACAGAGCCTTTGCGAGTTCTATCAAAGGAACAGAGTGCCCTCTACTGGAAGTTAATAAACACAAAACCACCTCAAGAAAAGAAAAAGAACATTTAATTTTTTAAAATGCCACCTAATATTAAAGAATTGCTTACTAGACAAGGAGCAGGATTTTGTTCCCCTAAGAAAGGAAAACATGGGAAACTAATAAATGCTTATTAAAATACTTAAAAATAAGACCAAGTTCTCTAATGCACATGCACACAAATATAACACTGAATTTTCACATATAAACATGCTGCAGATAGCTCTCTTTTGCTAAAAGAAGAGGTTATCATCAGTTATGAATCACACTTTAAGTGACTAGATTCCAACATGTGTCCTATAATGGTAAGAAGAGAATGTTAAAGAAGCTAAAAAAAAGTCTAGTAATAAAATCAGTTACATCTACTTAACTGGGCTAGGGGATTTGTATGTACAAGAAACCACATGACCTAAACAGTCTTCAAACTTTTTAGGTACAGCCTAGATTTCAATTTCTGCCTAAAACCATGTTAGACCCTGTCCATGAACCACAATCAGTTAATAGATATTACTGAAAATATTATGCCTGGGGTGCCTGGGTAGCTCAGTTGGTTGAGTGACTGTCTTCGGCTCAGGTCATGATCTCAGGATCCTGGGATCCAGCCCCGAACTGGGCTCCCTGCTAAAGCAGAGAGCCTGCTTCTCCCTCTCCCTCTGCCCCTTCCCCTGATTGTGCTCTCTCTTGTTCTCTATCTCTCATGAATAAATAAAATCTTTAGGGACGCCTGGGTAGCTCAGTTGATTAAGCATCTGCCTTCAGCTCAGGTCATGATCCCAGGGTCCTGGGATAGAATCCCACATCAGGCTCCCTGTTTAGCAGGGAGCCTGCTTCTCCTCCTGCTTTGTGCTCTCTGTCAAATAAAAAAATCTTAAAAAAAAAATAAAATCTTTAAAAAATAAGTAAAAGTATTGTCTAAAATACAAACACAAGATGTTTAAGGATACTCTGAACACTTACAATATGAAACACTATTTATTAATTGGTTATATAACATTTAAGAATAGAGGTGCCTGGTTGGTTCTGTCGGTTAAGCATCTGCCTTCCTCTCGGCTCATGAGCCCAGGGTCCTCGAATCAAGTCCCCCATCAGGCTCCCTGCCCAGTAGGAAGTCTGCTTCTCCCTCTCCCTCTCCCTCTCCCCTTCCCCTGCTCATGCTCACTCTCTCTAATAAATAAAATCTAAAAAA